>JAGFNQ010001948.1:0-236289 GCA_024364735.1 Boesenbergia rotunda | reverse complement strand
ATCCAAGACCTGACAAAGGACCGTCAGGCAAAAGTCCAACCAAAGGAGCGGTTGGCATCAGGTAAACTCTCCCGAGAGGAGTAGGTGAGGACGTTTCCCCGTCGAGGAACAGTAGGCGTCGGTTCGACCTAGGGCTCCATTTTGGAGACCAAAAGTCAGAACCAAGACAGCTAAGGCTGTATAAATAAATATTTTATTGTTGCATTGTGTTTTGGACTAACCCTGGATGCAGGACCGAAGGAACGTGTGTTGCAGCTCAGAAAGCCTCAAAGGAGAGGCAATGGCTGAGTAGGGCGCCCGGAGTGTCCGGGCGCCCCCAAGGTGCATACAAAACAAGTCAAAGAGAAAAAAGGGTTCGAACAGCTGCGGGCGGGGCGGGCCCCCGTGCTCCCGGGCGCCCCCGCTGCTCCGGGCGCCCCCAGCGTCCCGGGCGCCCCCATGCGCATGCCTCGAACCAGAAGCCATCGAAGCCAAGCAGATAACGCTTGACCCGGTCAATCCGGGCGCCCCGAGCGCTCCGGGCGCCCCGGTCAAAGCGGATCCAGAGGATAGACGCTGACCGAGACCTTTGCGGATCAAAGGCCACGTGGGGGGCCCCCCGACGTCCCGGGCGCCCCTGGCCCTATATAAAGGGCCCTCGACCAAGGCTTCCAATCATCAATTCTTTCAACGCCTCAAAGCTCTTCTACGCTCGTGCCTTGCTCCGGAAACACTCCAACTCGAGCCGACGACGTCCCGCTGCCCTGAAAAAGTCAATACACTCCGGACGTCGGTAACGAAGAGTGCAATTCTTTATTATTATTTTCGTGAACTTACTTTGTAACCAAATTCTGTAAACTATTATTGCGCTTCATATAGAATTGCCCAAAGTAAACGGTCAACGACCGTGGGCCTTGGAGTAGGAGTCGACCCAGGCTCCGAACCAAGTAAAATCGACTGTGTCTCTGTGTTGTGTTTATTTTTAATTCCGCTGTGCAATTGCTCTTTACGAAATTCCGAACGATTTCCGATATTCACCCCCCCTCTATCGGTTTTCTCGATCCAACAAGTGGTATCAGAGCGGGGAAGTTCAAACTTGGTGCAACCACCAGTTTGAAAATTTTTCGGATTTTCTTTATTTCTTATTCTCATTCGAATTTTTTTTTTAAATTCTTTTTTTTTATTATTCTTATCCCGCACTACTAATCCAAGACCAAGTCTTGGGACATTTTCCTGTTAGTTTTCTTTTACAGATCAAATGGCCATGCAAGAGGGATTTAGCACCGCCAGACCTCCACTCTTCAGTGGAGAAGACTTTTCCTACTGGAAAAGTCGTATGGAGGTCCACCTGAAAACTCAGGTGGACATGTGGATCATTATCCAGTCCGGTCTGGAGATCCCCAAAAACGCCGAAGGACTTCCTCAAAGCTACTCTGAATGGGACAACGCCCTAAAGCGCAAGATAGAAGCCGACGCAAAAGCGACTCAAACGCTTCAATGCGGATTGACGAAAGAGGAGCTGAACCGCGTGGGCCCCTTCAACAGTGCGAAAGAGCTCTGGGCAAAACTGATCGAGCTACACGAAGGGACATCAGATACTCGAATCAGTAAGAGGGATCTACTACTGAACAAACTCTACACCATCAAGATGGCCGACAACGAAACAGCAGCCCAGCTCCACGCACGAATCCAAGAGTTAATGAACGGTCTTCACACAATAGGTCACAAGGTTGAAAACCGTGACTTAATAAGGTATGCCTTAAACGCGTTCCCTAGAAACACCTTGTGGGCATCTATGGTAGATGCATACAAGGTCTCAAGGGATCTTTCAAAAATAAAATTAGATGAATTATTTTCTGAACTAGAACTGCACGAACAAACTAACACCAATATGGTCGAGAAAGGTATTGCTTTCGTTGCAGGTAAAACTCTAAGGACAACGAAGAAGAAGCCTGAACCTGAACCCGAGTCTAACTCAGACTCAGAAGATGAAGAAGGAGATCAAACGAAGCTGGTCCGACTAGCCCGAAGCTACTACAAGGAGCTGAAGAACCGAACCAACAAACGGAAAATCAGCCGAAGAAAGGACGAACCAGCTGAACCCGCAAGTGATAAAAACAAGCCCAACGTAACCTGCTACGAGTGCAAGAAAAAGGGCCACTACAAGACAGAATGCCCAAACTTAAAGGAAGTCAAAAAGACAAGAAGAAAGAAGGCGCTCCAAGCAACCTGGGACGAGTCTTCCTCGGAAGAAGAAGAAGAAGCACCCCAATCAAACCTACTAGCTCTGACCGCCTCAGAAAAAGTCGAGACTGAGTCCGAATCAGAACAGGACGACGGCGAGCTGACATTTACAGAAGACGGCGAAATTAAGGTAACTGGTTTTAACAGATGTCAATTAACTGAATTAATTTCATTTCTTTCTCGAGATTTGGCAAAAGCCAAACTCCGAGTCGAATCCCTCCGACAGGAAGTAAAACTCCTGAAAGAGGGAGCTGACTCTAAACCCTTAACCGAGAAGGTTCAGGAAGGAACTCCTACTCAAGTTGAAAAACTTGAAAAGGAGAACTCCTCCCTGAAAACTCAGGTTAAGGATCTTAGATCAGCTTTAGAACGATTTACATCTGGTTCCAAGGGTCTTGACATGATCCTTGGAAAACAGAAATCAGTTCTAAATCGATCCGGACTGGGCTATAGAACCAAATCCCGGCAAAGATCTTACCTTGCTGTACTGAATCAGTCCAGAGGTAAAATTCAGGCATGGGTACCTAAACTATGCCTGAACAAACCGACTGGATCAAATCAGTATTGGATCCCCAAGGACAAGATTCACATCTTGCCTAACCATCACCGTGGCTTTAGTCCAGGGGGAGCCAAACTGAAAACAATATTCATTATTAGATAAATAATTTTAATTCTTGATTGCAATTGCTTGTTTGATTGTTTATTTAATTTCTGCAATTTACCATGCTTAGATTTAGGAATGGTTAGTTAAGGACTAAACAAACTTAACTGAAACTTGACAACATAGTATTGGGTGGAGGTGAGATGATAGTACGTTAGGGAAACCAACTCTAATTTCTTGACTGGCGGAACTAGCCGAAGCTACCGATCCAAAACCCAAACTAGTTAGACCAGAATTTTTCAAAGAATAATTTTGAAAATGCAATTTCATTAAAAGGCTTTGTCAAGGAAAGGGTGGATGATCCCATAAGGCTACGGCCAAAGAAGGCCTAGTGCCTCGCCAAGACCTGGAAGCCAATTTTTGAAATTCAAATTCAAATTAATTTTTGTCAAATTCGAATCTAACACAAAATTTCAGTTATTTGTAGATTTAAACATCTTTTCAAGAATTTAATTGTTTTCAAAATTAATCAAAATTTTCAAAATAATCTTAACTATCAAAACCTGTCTCACGAAACCTATAAGGCTAACGTGATTGAAAACCCTAAATTTGGGTGAGACAACTAGGTAGTGAAACTCAATTTAAGCTATTCCTGACTCTAATTGGATCCAAATCAAGAAAACTCTTTATGTGTAGGAACATAAAGATTTGGACCAATGGATGTTGGATAGCGGTTACTCCAGACACATGACTGGAGATAAATTGAAGTTCACCAAGCTCAAGTTCAAAAACCTAGGCTCAGTAGCATTTGGCAATAATGCTACACTCAAGGTAATTGGGTCAGGTAATATTGAACTTAAATCCGATTTCATTATTAAGAAAGTTCTATTGGTTGAAAACTTTAATTTTAACTTGCTTAGCATAAGTCAGTTATGTGATTCTGGTTATATAGTTACTTTTAACAATTCTAACTGCCTGATTAGAAATGTACAAAACTCAGAAATCATGCTTAAGGGCACTAGGAAAAACAATGTATACACTATAAACCTTCCCCTTGTACCCAAATGTATGTTAACTCAGTTAGAACAATCAAACCTCTGGCATAGGAGATTAGGTCATACCAATCTAAGAACTATTTCAAAAATTACCCAACTTGGCTTAATCAAAGGTATTCCCAAAATTAAAAATAATGAAAACCTAAAATGTGACTCATGTAATCAAGGTAAACAAACCAAATCCAATCACAAACTAACCCAATCTGATTTAACTCAAACTACACTTGAGCTCCTACACCTTGACCTGTTTGATTCACATGGAGCCAAGTCACTAAGCGGGAACCGATACTGCTTAGTAATAGTTGATGATTACTCTAGGTTTACCTGGGTTAGGTTTTAAAAACCAAAGATGAAACCCTAAACTTATTTAATGAATTCTGTAAACTAATTGAAAATCAAAACGACACTAAAATTAAAAGACTTAGGAGTGATCACGGGGGAGAATTTGAAAATCAACGATTCGAGGAATTCTGTAAGGCAAATGGGTACTTACATGAATTTTCATGTCCTAGAACCCCCCAATAAAATGGGATAGTTGAGCGAAGGAATAGAACATTACAAGAAGCCGCTAGGGCTATGCTCATCGAATTTAATCTAGCAAACCAATTTTGAGCAGATGCAATTAGTACGGCTTGTTATATCCAAAATAGGGTTTTAATTAACAAGCGACACAACAAAACCCCCTATGAACTGTACTACCATAGACTCCCAAACCTACACTACCTAAGGGTCTTTGGATGCAAAGTCCATATCCTAAACACCAAAGACTATTTAGGAAAATTTCAGTCCAAGTCAAACCTAGGTATCTTCCTAGGATACTCAACCACAAGTAGAGCGTATAGAGTTTATAACAAACAAACGAAGAAAATTGAAGAAACAACAAACTTAATTTTTGATGAAGAAATCAACTCAACATCTAATAATCCAGATTTAACCTCATCAAACTCTGACCAAGAAAATAATGAACAAACTATTGAACCCTTAGTTGAACCCTTAAACGAATTAACCATTGAACCAATTAATGAGTCAACTGAACCAAGTATCGAACCAACAAATGAACCACCCAAAGAGTCGAACAAATAGTGAACCAAACCGACCAGCCGGACCTGAGCTGAACCAAGCTCTAGAAGAACCAAGAAACCCAGACTCAGTCACCCAACCGATCAAATTGTGGGTGATTCAACTCTAGGAGTCAGGACTAGATCCTCCTATAGAAACCTTAGTCAAATGGCTATGATATCGAAAATAGAACCCAAAACTATAGATGAAGCCCTACCTGACCCTGACTGGATCATAGCTATGCAAGAAGAATTAGCCCAATTTGAGAGGAACCAAGTCTGGGAACTAGTGCCTAAACCTGAAGGCAAATCCATCATAGATACTAAGTGGGTCTTTAGGAATAAGTTGAATGATCAAGGAGAAATAGTCAGAAACAAAGCCTGCTTAGTAGCAAAGGGTTTCAGCCAAGTAGAAGGATTAGACTACGATGAAACATATGCCCCAGTAGCTAGACTTGAGTCCATTAGAATGTTGTTAGCCTTTGCATCCCATAAAGGATTTAAATTATATCAAATGGATGTAAAGTCAGCCTTTTTAAATGGATTTATTAAAGAAGAAGTTTATGTAGGACAACCCCCAGGGTTTGAGGACCTAGACAAACCTAACTACGTTTACAAACTAACTAAAGCACTATATGGGTTAAGACAAGCACCTAGGGCTTGGTATGAACGATTATCAACTTACTTAACTTCTAAAGAATTTAAACAAGGCCAAATTGACTCAACTTTATTTATTAAAACCCTAGGAAAAGATATATTTGTTGCTCAAATTTACGTAGATGACATAATCTTTGGATCCACCAACACCAACTTCCTAAAAGAATTTGTCAAGATAATGGAAGAAGAATTTGAAATGAGCTTAGTTGGTGAGCTTACCTTTTTCCTAGGCTTACAAATTAAACAAACTAGGGATGGTAACTACGTTCATCAATTCAAATATGCTAAAGAGTTAATAAAGAAATTTAAAATGGATAACTCTAAAAGCATAAGTACCCCCATGGCCACTAATGTAAAAATAGATAGTGACCCTGATGGTAAACCAGTGGACCTTAAACTCTATAGGAGTATGATAGGTAGCCTACTGTACCTTACAGCCAGCAGACCTGAAATCCTCTTTGCTGTAGGGATGTGTGCTAGATACCAAACCTGTGCTAAGGAAACACACTTAGCAGTCCTAAAAAGAATTCTAAGATATGTAAAGGGCACCCTAAATGTAGGGATTTGGTATCCTAGGACCTCAACTTTTTAACAGGATACACAGATTCTGACTATGCAGGCTGTAAATTAGATAGAAAGAGCACAAGTGGAAGCTGCCAACTGTTAGGTCAGAGTCTAGTTAGTTGGTGCAGCAGAAAACAACACTGTGTAGCTCTATCCACAACTGAAGCTGAGTATGTGGCCTTAGGAGAGTGTGTTGCTCAACTTTTATGGATGATGCACACACTTAAGGACCTTCAACTCAACTACACCCAAACCCAAGTATTTATTGACAATATAAGTTCAATTAATTTAACTAAGAACCCAATCCAACACTCCAGAATCAAACATATAGAAGTCAAACATCATTTTGTAAGAGACCATGTAATCAGGGGTGAAATAGTACTTAAGTATATTGACTCTAAATCCAACCTAGCTGATATATTCACAAAACCCTTACCTGAATCTGAGTTCAGCTCACTAA
The DNA here is from genome assembly GCA_024364735.1 of Boesenbergia rotunda. NCBI lineage: Eukaryota > Viridiplantae > Streptophyta > Magnoliopsida > Zingiberales > Zingiberaceae > Boesenbergia > Boesenbergia rotunda. The sequence goes on along the minus strand of JAGFNQ010001948.1, from coordinate 229,671 downwards.
GAAAGCAGTTAGGATTGTGCTCTGTAGAATAGATTAATGTTTTTCTTAATAGAATTTGAAAAACTGTTTTACTTAATTTCAAAATCAGTTTTCATTTTCGACTTAGTTTTATTTATATTTCAAAACTACCCCCTTCAAAAATTAGGGCTTTTTCGAAAATGGACTTAGCCTAGGCCCTAACCCTAGAACTGCATGCACCTATAGACTTAGAAGCCAGCATCTCACAAGCACCTTAGGGTACTTTTTGAGTGATAACCTAGAAAGGGTTGAGATGCTTAGGTCTTAGCCTTAATTCAAGATGCTTTAAGTCAGTGCATCTGTAGTAATTGGGGCACTAAATACAACTTATACAGCAATCAAGTTAAGTGTTAAGTTTAGAAAATCTAACTTGAACAGAAACACTTAATTTGACTAACCCTAGCAAAAACTACTGTTTATAACAGTTAGTAAGTAGCTAATTGGGTTAGACAGGTCCCTATAGAGAAAATTGAATAATTGTGGTTTAAGTCTAATTATGATTTGGTTCAGTACAGCAAAATCTTACTTATTTCCATTATTTCTGCTATATTTATTTGTTTTGATATATGGCAAAGGGGGAGAGATGGAAAGGAGAGAGTAAAATTAATTTTCTTTATTTAAAAAGTTTTCAAAATTTAATTTTCTTAACTCTATCCTTTATTCAAAAAGTATTCAAAAGTTTTTCTTTATTCAAAACTGTTTTGAAAAATACTTAAGCTTTCAAAATTTTGCTAAGTATTCAAGCCTTTCAAATTAATACTTAAGCTTTCAAAATTTTGCTAAGTATTCAAGCCTTTCAAATTTTTACTTAAGCTTTCAAAATTTTGCTAAGTATTCAAGCCTTTCAAATTTTTACTTAAGCTTTCAAAATTTTGCTAAGTATTCAAATTTTTACTTAAGCTTTCAAAATTTTGCTAAGTAGTCAAGCCATTCAAAATTTTATAACTTAAGCTTGTCAAAAGTTTTAAACTTTTATAAAGTACCTTAAGCTTAAGATTCTCAAAACTGGTTAAGTACAATGTTATTAAGTACTTAAGTTTTCCAAAAGTACTGTATTAAGTTTTCGAAATTATTAAGTACTTAAGTTTTTTTTAATCATCCTACTAAAGTACTTAAGCTAACACTTTCAAAACCTTTGAGTACCTTGAAACTTAAAGCCTCAAACTTTTTAAGTACTCAAAAATCTTGTTTCAAAAATCTTCCTATATACTTTTAACTTAAGATTCCTAAGTACCTAAAACTTAAGTTTTCAAAGTACAAGTAAAGTTTTTTTAACCTCACGAATTTTTGAAAAATCTAGGGGGTGATTCCTTCCAGGGGGAGGGAACAAAGTTTAACATTTTTTCATGCTTGCTTAAACTTAACTTTTTGAACTAAGGTTGCCATAAATCAAACAGGGGGAGATTGTTGGTGCAGAATGCACCAAAATCAAACATGTGTTTTGATAATGGCAACAGAGGTCAAAAGTTAAGTCTTACTTGTGTTTCTAACAAGTTACTCTAGTGTGCAGAGATAAAGTCCTAGCGAAGGACTGCCAGTAGCAAAGTCCTAGCGAAGGACTGCTAGGCAACTGGCGAAGGACTGCCAGTAGCAAAGCCCTAGCGAAGGACTGCTAGGCAACTGGCGAAGGACAGCCAGTATCCAAGCTCTAGCGAAGGACTGCTAAGCAACTGGCGAAGGACTGCCAGTATCCAAGACCTGACAAAGGACCGTCAGGCAAAAGTCCAACCAAAGGAGCGGTTGGCATCAGGTAAACTCTCCCGAGAGGAGTAGGTGAGGACGCGTTCCCCGTCGAGGGAACAGTAGGCGTCGGTTCGACCTAGGGCTCCATTTTGGAGACCAAAGTCAGAACCAAGACAGCTAAGGCTGTATAAATAAATATTTTATTGTTACATTGTGTTTTGGACTAACCCTGGATGCAGGACCGAAGAAACGTGTGTCTGCAGCTCAGAAAGCCTCAAAGGAGAGAGGCAATGGCTGAGTAGGGCGCCCGGAGTGTCCCGGGCGCCCCCAAGGTGCATACAAAACAAGTAAAGAGAAAAAGGGTTCGAATAGATGCTGGGCCGGGCGCCCCCGTGCTCCCGGGCGCCCCCGCTGCTCCCGGGCACCCCCAGAGTCCCGGGCGCCCCCATGCGCATGCCTCGAACCAGAAGCCATCGAAGCCAAGCAGATAACGCTTGACCCAGTCAATCCGGGCGCCCCCGAGCGCTCCGGGCGCCCTGGTCAAAGCGGATCCAAAGGATAGACGCTGACCGAGACCTTTGCGGATCAAAGGCCACGTGGGGGCGCCCCCGACGTCCCGGGCGCCCTCTGGCCCTATATAAAGGGCCCTCGACCAAGGCTTCCAATCATCAATTCTTTCAACGCCTCAAAGCTCTTCTACGCTCGTGCCTTGCTCCGGAAACACTCCAACTCGAGCCGACGACGTCCCGCTGCCCGGAAAAAGTCAATACACTCCGGACGTCGGTAACGAAGAGTTCAATTCTTTATTATTATTTTCGTGCACTTACTTTGTAACCAAATTCTGTAACTATTATTGCGCTTCATATAGAATTGCCCAAAGTAAACGGTCAACGACCGTGGGCCTTGGAGTAGGAGTCGACACAGGCTCCGAACCAAGTAAAATCGACTGTGTCTCTGTGTTGTGTTTATTTTTACTTTCGCTGTGCAATTGCTCTTTACGAAATTCTGAACGATTTCCGATATTCACCCCCCCCCTCTATCGGTTTTCTCGATCCAACAAAGCAGCCTATATCCTAGGTGATGGAGACAAAGGACGTGAACAAGTTGCCCAACAAGCTAACGATATGGATCATGCTCAACCCACTTTAGAAGATGTTGATGATTCATTATGCATCAAAGGGGGCCCAATTACAAGGGCTAAGGCTAAAAAGATGAAAGAAGCACTTTATGTGCTAATTGAAGATGTGAAAGCCAAAGCGACCATTGAAGAAGGTTTGACTAAGAGCAAGTCTTACGGCTTAGTCAACCTAATTCAAGCCTTAGATGAGCTTAACTAGTATCCTTAGTCTCTTGTCTATGTAAGAAGGATATGTTAATTTTGTGGGATCAATTTAGACCCAATTTCTAGCTTTATTTGGGTTGTAATGGTGCCAAGAGCTCAATAGGCCTATGTAGTCTATATAGGCCTCTACTAAATGGGCTTCCTTTTGGCCTTTTAGGGTTTTTAGGTCACCCTATAGCTATAAATATATGGGGTGGCGGCCACAACATGTAACTTTTGGCTTATTCAATCTACTACATGGTGAGGCTCTCACTTGTTGGTTCTTCATTGAACTAGAACTTATCAAGGCATCCCCTTGTGGCGTTCAAGACTTATCAACCTCCATCCCAAGGTTGTGGCGTCTATCTTCTTCTTCCTCTATACCAAGGTTCGTGCTTCCTAAGCATTGGGTTGAGGTTTCTTTCTTCCATTCTCCATCTTTTCGATTTAGACTATCTTTCCCTCTTTCCTCCATTTGTTGTGTGTTCTTGAGACTTATTCTCTTTGGGTGTTCTTTTCGATTTAGCCCTAGCGACGGACTGATAGGCACTGGCGAAGGAATGCCAGGGAACAAAGCCCTAGCGAAGGACTGCTAGGCACCAGGCGAAGGACAGATTGGGACTAAAGCCCTAGCGAAGGACTGCTAGGCAACGGGCGAAGGACAGCTCGGTATCCAAGACCTGGTAAAGGACCGCCAGGCAAAAGTCCAACCAGAGGAACGGTTGGCATCAGGTAAATTCTCCCGAGAGGAGTAGGTGAGGACGCGTTCCCCGTCGAGAGGGAACAGTAGGCGTCGGTTCGACCTAGGGTTCCATTTAGGAGACCCAAAGTCAGAACCAAGACAGCTAAGACTGTATAAAATATTAATATTTCTGCTTTTTGGACTAACCCTGGATGCAGGACCGAAGGACTGAGTGTCTGCAGCTCAGAGAGCCTCAAAGGAGTGAGGCAGAAGCTGAGCAGGGCGCCCCGGATGTTCCGTGTAACGCCCCAAAATTTCCATTTTAAGTTCTTAAAGTCCTTAGAACTATTTTAAAAATGGTTTAGAAATATTCTATATATTTTTAGGAATTTTTAGAATATTTTTATGGAATTTTCCGAGTCCGTTTAGTATTTTTACTAAAAGAAATAGAGTTTTCGGCAAAAAGTTGCCTGGACGAGTTTTGAACCCGAGACCTCCCATGGGATCAACGACTTAAGTTGGTCGGGTTAACCAGGCGCCCCAGCAGGGGTGTGCTGAAAGAAAATAGAGAGATATTAAGTTAAGTTATAAAGTTGGACTTAAATACCCTAAGTATAAATAGATAATTAAAGAGATGAATTTTATTTTTCTCTAAACCTAAACCCTCTCTCCCTCGCCCAAGCCCTCACGCCGACCCCCCCCCCCTCTTTCCCTCTCTTGTGCGCACGCCCCACCACCTCCTCTCCTCTTCTAAGGGGGCGCCGGCCAAGGAAGAACCAAGGGTGCGGAGCGTTTCGTTCGTCTCGACGAGAGGAACGCGTAGGCGCGAACGGTTCATCGAGATCTCAAGTTTCTCCCGAGCCCTAGACGTCAATTTTGGTTGTAAGTCCAAGATATCAAAGTAAGTACTGCTCACCTGCAGTAAGAGGCGGTTTTCCGCAAGATTTTTCCGTTAGAAAGTTAAAATGAAATTTTCCTTAAAATTTATGATTTTGCATGTAATCCTAGGTTGATCCATGCTTGTATAAGTTTGATTAAGCACCCTATATGAGGTTAGGGGCTAAGAAAAGTTATGAGAAAAGAAAAGAGAAGATAAAGATAAGAAAAGAAAAGGCCAAGGACTTAAGAAACCCCCAAAAGTCAAGACTTAGGGATTTGGGCACACAAGGGGCTCGTTAAAATGCCAAGGCATTTAAAGATAAGAAATAAAAGAAAGAAAAGCTATTTTATTTTCTAAGGCCAGTACCCGGCGTCCAAGGGCGTCATTAAAGAAATCCAGGTGTCCAATTCCAAGGTCTTGGCCCTGGTAGACCAAGGTCTGCTCTATTAGGATTGGTGGCTCGCTACCCCAACCTTTTAGGGAACGCGCATAAGATGGTACTTACGTCTTAAGTGGATCCAAGTGAGATATTATTTTCAAGTATATGCTTTAGCAAAGTTTTTCTAAACTTTAAGAAAGTTTTCTAAAAGTTAAAGAAAGATTTAAAAGTCAAAGAATTGCTAAAGTTTCAAGTTAAGCCAAGAACAAGTAAGTTAAGACTTAGTAGTGCTTTAGTATGCATGTCTTGAGTTATACATGTTGTTTTAGTGTTTCTTTTAAGCATAAAAGTATCTCATGTGATTTCACATTGTTTTAAAAAGCATGCTTGCACATTTCGAGATTTTGTGAGCTAGATAGTACTTACTAAGCTTTTGCTTATTAGTTGCATTTCCTCTTGCTGCAGGTAAAGGTAAAGGCAAGCAATTCTGAAGGAAGGCGACAAGGCGGTGCTGAGTGACGTGTGTGTGGTGGCTGACCTTGGAGAGGTCCTTGGGACAAGATGAATAAAAGACTCAAAGTGTATTTATTATAAAGTCTTAGTTTAAGTTAGATCCTATAGCATTTATCCAAGTAATTGCGTTTTAGATATTTTGCATGTCTTAAAACCATGAGTAAAGATCCCATGTCATTTTAATTAGCATACATATCCTTATGATGGCATTGGATGAGTATGAGTGTGAGTACTTTTGAATATTGATACTTGATGGAGCTATTTGATGCATATGCCAAGATATTGAGAGTTTCCCTTTGAATCAAGTTATTATTGCTATAAATATGCTTAGAAAAGTCGCATTACATCCCAAAATGCTTTAGTGTGTTTTGGTATTATGAATGCATAGGAGTTAAGTTTGGTACAAAACTTTAGTTAAAAGTTCATATAGATTTTCATAACTTAATTACTTCCGCAAAAGTTCAAATTTCGAGTTTATGAAGTTGTTTTGATTGGCTAAAATGTTTGGGAAACTAGTATAGAGTATAGAAATGGTGTTGTGTCTTTGTATGGCTTGAAACTATATGTTTTGTGGACTTTTGAAACAAAGTTCGAATCTGAATTTCAGGTTTTTCAGGCGTGCCAGTCGACTGGTTCAGTATCAGTCGACTGCCCTATCGAACAGTAGCTTCTGTTCGATGCATCAGTCGACTGCCAAGAGGCCAGTCGACTGGTGCCGCGCCCAGAAACTTTCTGTGGCCGATACCAGTCGACTGGTTAGATCGCAGTCGACTGGCATTGCAGAGAAGTTCTATAGATGAAAAGAAGTGTGCCATTGTATCATGCATGACTATTAGAGTTAGAATATCATCCCTAGATGGATTTAAAAGAAAAATAAAGAAGTTCCGCATTCTTAGTCGTGCAGTAGAGTTAAGATAGTAGATAAAGTAGCGGACCGTCTAAGGTAGAGAAGGCGGGTCGCTACATTCCGGGCGCCCCCAAGGTGAACACAAATCAGCAGGAGCAAAAACGCGCTTCGACAGTTATCTGTCGGGGCGCCCTAGGTGTTCCGGGCGCCCCCACTGCTCCGGGCGCCCCGCATGCTGCGGGCGCCCCCAGCGCCAACTGCCGAAGCAGCTCCCCTCGAAGCCAGCAGATGAAACTTTGACCCGGTCAATCCGGGCGCCCCGAGCGCTCCGGGTGCCCCGGTCAAAACTGATCCCGAAGGTAAAGGGATCAGAAGCTGACCGAGAAGTTGCCGGATCAACCGACACGTGGGGGGCGCCCCCGACGTTCCGGGCGCCCCCAGGCCCTATATAAAGGTCCCTCGACCCCAGGCTTCAAAGCATCACTTGATTCAACGCTTCAACGCTCTTCTGTTCTCGCGCCTTGCTCCGGAAACCTCCCAACTCGAGCCGACGACGTCCTGCTGCTCCGAAAAATGTCAATCTACTCCGGACGTCGGTAAAGAAGAGTGATTTTTAATTTACTGCACTTATTCCTGTAATCAATCTTTGTAAACTGCTTTTGCGCCTCATATAGAATTGCCCAAAGTAAACGATCAACGATCGTGGGTCTTGGAGTAGGAGTCGACCTAGGCTCCGAACTAAGTAAAAATCACTGTGTCTGAGTGTTTTATTTTTTTTATCTTCCGCTGTGCAAATTCTCTATTTTAAATCCGAACGTTTTCCGATATTCACCCCCCCTCTATCGATTCTCTCGATCCAACAAGTGGTATCAGAGCGGGGAAGTTCAAACTTGGTGCAACCACCAGTTTGAAAATTTTTCGGATTTATTCTTTTTTTTCTCGTTCGAATTTCTTCTAAGTTTTTTGTTCGAATTTTTTTCCCGTTAATCGAGGTTGGTGCAACACCCCTCGATATTTTATTTTCTTATCCCGCACTGCTAATCCAAGACCAAGTCTTGGGAATTTTTTTTGTTAGTTATTTTTTCAGGTTAAATGGCAATGCAAGAAGGATTTAGCACCGCCAGACCTCCACTTTTCAGTGGAGAAGACTTTTCTTACTGGAAAAGTCGAATGGAGGTCCACCTGAAAACTCAGGTGGACATGTGGATTATCATCCAGTCCGGACTAGAGATACCCAAAAATGCTGAAAGAGTTCCTCAAAGCTACTCAGAATGGGATACCGCTCTGAAGCGCAAAATAGAAGCCGATGCAAAGGCAACACAAACCCTACAATGCGGTTTAACAAAAGAGGAGCTGAACCAGGTGGGCCCCTTCAATAGTGCTAAGGAGCTGTGGGCAAAATTGATCGAGTTGCACGAAGGAACATCAGACACTCGGATCAGTAAAAGAGATCTGCTCCTAAACAAATTGTATACCATCAAGATGGCCGACAACGAAACAGCAGCCAACTTCACGCACGCATCCAAGAATTGATGAACGGTCTTCACACTATAGGTCACAAGGTCGAAAACCGTGACCTAATAAGGTATGCCTTAAACGCTTTCCCTAGAAACACCTTGTGGGCATCTATGGTAGATGCATACAAGGTTTCAAGGGATCCCTCAAAAATTAAACTAGATGAATTATTTTCCGAATTAGAACTTCATGAACAGACTAACTGCAATATGACCGAGAAAGGTATTGCCTTTATTGCAGGAAAAGCTGGAAGGACAACAAAGAAAAAGCCACAACCTGAACCCGCGTCTAACTCAGACTCAGACTCAGAAGACGAAGAAGGAGATCGACCGAAGCTGGTCCGATTGGCCCGAAGCTACTATAAAGAGTTAAAGAACCAAACCAACAGAAGGAAGGCCAACCGAAGAAAGGACGAACCAGCTGAACCCACAAATGACAAAAACAAGCCCAACTTGACTTGCTACGAGTGCAAGAAGAAGGGCCACTACAAGACGGAGTGTCCAAACCTAAAGGAGATCAAAAAGACAAGAAGAAAGAAAGCGCTCCAAGCAACCTGGGACGAATCTTCCTCAGATGAAGAAGAAGAAGCACCCCAGTCAAACCTACTAGCCCTGACCGCCTCAGAAGAAGTCGGGACCGAGTCAGAATCTGAACAAGACGACGGCAGACTAACCTTTTCAGAAGACGGCGAAATCAAGGTAAGTGGTTTCAATAGAAGTCAATTAAATGAACTCATTTCATATCTTTCTCGAGATTTGGCAAAAGCCAAACTCCGAGTCGAATCCCTCCGACAGGAAGTAAAACTCCTGAAAGAGGGAGCTGACTCTAAATCCTTAACCGAGAAGGTTCAAGAAGGAACCTCTAATCAAGTTGAAAAACTTGAGAAAGAGAATTCCTCCCTGAAAACTCAGGTTAAGGATCTTAGAGCTGCCTTAGAATGATTCACTTCTGGTTCCAAGGGTCTTGACATGATTCTTGGAAAACAGAAGTCCGTTCTAAATCGATCCGGACTTGGCTATAGAACCAAATCCTGACAAAGATCTTACTTTGCTGTACTGAATCAGTCCAGAAGTAAAATTCAGGCATGGGTACCTAAACTGTACCTGAACAAACCAACTGGATCAAATCAGTATTGGATCCCCAAGGACAAGATTCACATCTTGCCTAATCATTACCGTGGCTTTAGTCCAGGGGGAGCCAAATTAAAAACTATTTTTATTGTTAAATAGAATTTAATTCTTGCAATTTGCCTGATTGAGTGTTTATTTAATTTCTGCAATTTACCATGCTTAAACTTAGGTTAGTATAAGGACTAAACAAACTTAATTGAAACTTGATAACATAGTATTGGGTGGAGGTGAGATGATAGTACGTTAGGGAAACCAATTCTAATAAGATCAAGTTTACTTGGTCTCTTTAGACTGGTGAAACTAGCCGAAGCTACCGATCCAAAATCCAAACTAGTTAGACCAGAACTTTTTCAAAGATTAATTTTGAAAATGAAATTTCATTAAACGGCTTTGTCAAGGAAAGGGTTGATGATCCAATAAGGCTATGGCCAAAGAAGGCCTAGTGCCTCGCCAAGACCTGGAAGCCAATTTTTGAATTTTAATTCAAATTACTTTTTGTAAAATTCAAATCTAACACAAATTTTCAGTTAAGTTAGATTCAAACATTTCCTTTAAAAATAAAATTAACTGTTTTCAAAAATTTAATTTAAGGTTTACAAAATAAATAATAATTTTTCAAAATAACTTTACTTATCAAAATCTGTCTCACAAAACCTATAAGGCTAACGTGATTGAAAACCCTAGATTGGGTGAGACAGTAGGATTAAGACTCAATTGGAAATTCTTTGATGCCTATATTATGAGTTAATCCTGTATTTCAGATCATAGTCAAACCATGGTCGACATGGTCAAACCATGGTAAACGTGGTCAAATCATGGTCAACACGGTCAAACCATGGTCAAACCGATTAAACCATGGTTAAATGATGACAAGACATAAAATTTATCTTTACCTATACTATCCCGGGCGCCCGGAACCACGCGGGCGCCCCCCCCCCCCCCCCCCCGCCATACCTTTTCCTTCCCTCGAGACATAAAGCTGACTCTGACCTTTGACCAGGGCGCCCGGAACCACGCGGGCGCCCCCATTACAATCACTGTAGCCAAAGCTGCAAAAGCAGCCTGACTTGGGCGCCCGGAGCACTCCGGGCGCCCCCAACCAGACCCGGTCTCTGCCAATGGCAGAGACCACTGACCCGGGCGCCCGGAGCACTCCGGGCGCCCCCATTAAAATGCCTATATAAAGGCATCCAAACCTCCTCTTCTTCCCACACCAAAACCAACTTCCTTCCACCCTTCCTTCCTTACAAGAAGATCAAGAGACCTTGCAAGCTCTCGTCCTCAACCATGCCTCCCCGAGCTGCCCGGTATAATTTTTATTGCATTTAAATTAATTTTTAATTTTATTTAATGCAATACCTTCATACTTCTTTTAAACTCCTTCTCTTAGAAGACGTCGACCAAACCCGGCCAACCCCGGTGCCGAACCAAGTCTCGACCCTAGGTTCCCCACTCTAGAATTATGTAATAAATTTGCTCAAACCATTTACAAGCCTATTAAGACAAGCTATCTTAATAGACATTTCTTTACTCAATCATGCCCCGTAGCCATGAATATTATAAATTTCTATCAATTAGATAATCTTGTCTTCTTCACTCATACCATTAATGACTCCTTATGTGCAGAATTCTACAATAACATAGTTCGACAAGATAATCTCATGTTTCACACTACTGTTCAAGGGATACCTCTGTCTATCACCCCTACTTTGCTGAACTGATTCCTTGGACTACGACCCTCCCAGTCCACATTTTGCTGCTATCCACCTAGGAATCCTCCATTTGATCCTCCCTACTCTCACATCACCTTAGACACTATCCACTCCTAACTTCTATAGGGAAGCTAGACTCCTCCCAAATAGACGATTCCAAGCTGTTGACCTTCAGGCACAGGACTATGCCCTGTACAGAGTCATGGTCCGCTGTATCTTACCACTCTCCACTAGAGATCTCGGGACTATGCGACCCTTTCATGTCTTTCTTTTGTATGCCCTAGTCCATCACCTTGACATTGACATTGGACTACACATGTTTCATACTATTCTGCATGCGTCCAGTGTTACGACCCAGGGACGAGTGCGCACTCCATTTTGCCACATCATCACCTCTCTCCTTCATCACCACGGTCGCGACATTACCGTGGGTGAAATAACCGCTATGACCGACTTTGATGAAATAGGATTTAGGAACTTCTCGTTAGCGGGTCTAGAGGTATCGGCCACCGGGGTTCTGAGTTGGAGACGACAGCAGGCCGGGGCTCCGATCAACTCAGATGAGGAGGTCGATGTTGATATTGGAGATATAGCAGCAGCAGCCCGAGCACACATAGACGAGCCTCCACCACCGACTCTCTACCAGCACCTCACACAGATACAGACGGAGATCCACAGCCTCCGAGAGGAGGTCGAGGCCTATCACATCGAGCAGATGGACGCTCGTAGAGCCGATCGAGAAGTGGCTGATGCGAGATACATTGAGATGATGGCACGATTCGATTCATGGCAGCCCGGCCCATCTGACCACCCTGGGCCTTCTTCATAGCTAGTCTATTTCTGCATTGTACTATGTAACCAAAACATGACTTATGTTTGACGCTACTGTACCTCTGTTTGACTAGGTAACCTATTCTGTTTGACTACTTAAGTATCTGAGTTAAGGTTGTGCTCTGTAGAATAGATTAACTCTACTTTTGATTTTCTTACTGTTTTTTTATTTAAAAATCAGTTTCTAAAAGAATTTTGAAAAACTGTCTTTCTTTAATTTCAAAATCAATTTTATTTCAAATCTTTTTTTACTTAGTTTTATTTTTAAAAAATTACCCCCTTTCAAAACTAGGGCTTTTTTTTAGCAAATGGACTTAGCCTAGGCCCTAACCCTAGAACTGCATGCACCTATAGACTTAGAAGCCAGCATCTCACAAGCACCTTAGGGTACTTTTGATTGATAATATAGAAAGGGTTGAGATGCTTAGGTCTTTGCCTCAATTCAAGATGCTTTAAGTCAGTCCATCTGCAGTAATTGGGGCACTAAATACAACTCATACAGCAATCAAGTTAAGTGTCAAGTTTAGAAAATATAACTTGAAAAGAAACACTTAACTTGACCAACCCTAGCAAAAGCTACTGTTTATAACAGTTAGTGAGTAGCTAATTGGGTTAGACAGGTCCCTACAAGAGAAAATCAACTGATTTGGTTTAAAGTCTTATCATGAATTGGTTCAGTACAGCAAAATCAGCAAATATTTTTTTCTTCTTTATGAAAGTTACTTCCATTATGCAATTTAATTTCTGCTATATTTATCTATTTTTGATATATGGCAAAGGGGGAGAGATAGGAAAGGAGAGAATTTAAAATTTTCTCGCTCAAATTTTTTTCTATCCTTTATTCAAAAAGTACCTAAAGTTTTCAAAAGGTTACTAAAGTACTTAAGTTCTTAAGCGTTTAAAAAAACTTTACAAAGTACTTAAGTTCTTAAGCTTTTAAAAACTTTACTAAGTTCTCAAATTTTCAAAATCTTACTAAGTACTTAAGTTCTCAAATTTTCAAAATCTTACTAAGTACTTAAGCTTTAAGCTTTTTCAAAAATTTTCTAAGTACTTAAGCTTTTTCAAAAATTTTCTAAGTACTTAAGCTTTTCAAAAATTTTCTAAGTACTTAAGCTTCTCAAAAATTTACTAAGTACTAGAGCTTGTCAAAAATTTTCTAAAGTACTTAAGTTTTTTGGTACTTAAGTTAAACTTTCAAAAACCTTTTGAGTACTTTAAAACCTTAAGACTTCAAAATTTTTCTAAGTACGCTAAACTCATGCTTCCAAAAACCTCTTCTATGTACTTTTAAAAATTAAAGTTGTCAAAAGTTTTCCAAGTACCCAAACTTAAGTTTTCAAAAGTGCAAAAATCAGTTTTTACAAAAGCCTTCTGTTGAAAAATTCTAAGTAAAAATTTTTTTTCCTCAAACTTAGAACCCCAGGAATTTTTGAAAAATCTAGGGGGAGAATCCTTCCAGGGGGAGGGAACAAAACTTAATGTTTATACATACATTGATTAAACTTAACTTTTTGAACCAGGGTTGCCATAAATCAAAAAGGGGGAGATTGTTTGTGCAGAAAGCACCCAAGTCGAACCTGAGTTTTGATAATGGCAACAGGGCTCAAAAGTTAAGTCTCACTTGTTGTCTAACAAGTTACTCTAGTGTGCAGGTTAAAAAGTCCTAGCGAAGGACTGCTAGGCACTGGCGAAGGAATGCCAGAGCAAAAAGCCCTAGTGAAGGAATACTAGGCACTGGCGAAGGAATGCCAGGGTAAAATCCCTAGCGAAGGACTGCTAGGCACTGGCAAAGGAATGCCAGGGAACAAAGCCCTAGCGAAGGACTGCTAGGCACCAGGCGAAGGACAGCTTGGGACTAAAGCCCTAGCAAAGGACTGCTAGGCAACGGGCGAAGGATAGCTCGGTATCCAAGACCTGGTAAAGGACCGCCAGGCAAAAGTCCAACCAGAGGAACGGTTGGCATCAGGTAAATTCTCTCGAGAGGAGTAGGTGAGGACGCGTTCCCCGTCGAGAGGGAACAGTAGGCGTCGGTTCGACCTAGGGTTCCATTTAGGAGACCCAAAGTCAGAACCAAGACAGCTAAGGCTGTATAAAATATTAATATTTCTGCTTTTTGGACTAACCCTGGATGCAAGACCGAAGGACTGAGTGTCTGCAGCTCAGAGAGCCTCAAAGGAGTGAGGCAGAAGCTGAGCAGGGCGCCCCGGATGTTCCGGGCGCCCCCAAGGTGAACACAAATCAGCAGGAGCAAAACGCGCTTCGACAGTTATCTGTCGGGGCGCCCTGGATGTTCCGGGCGCCCCCACTGCTCCGGGCACCCCGCATGCTGCGGGCGCCCCCAGCGCCAACTGCCGAAGCAGCTCCCCTCGAAGCCAGCAGATGAAACTTTGACCCGGTCAATCCGGGCACCCCGAGCGCCCCCCGAGCGCTCCGGGCGCCCCGGTCAAAACTGATCCCGAAGGTAAAGGGATCAGAAGCTGACCGAGAAGTTGCCGGATCAACCGACACGTGGGGGGGGGCGCCCCCGACGTTCCGGGCGCCCCCAGGCCCTATATAAAGGGTCCTCGACCCCAGGCTTCAAAGCATCACTTGATTCAACGCTTCAACGCTCTTCTGCTCTCGCGCCTTGCTCCGGAAACCTCCCAACTCGAGCCGACGACGTCCTGCTGCTCCGAAAAAAGTCAATCTACTCCTGACGTCAGTAAAGAAGAGTGATTTTTAATTTACTGCACTTATTCCTGTAATCAATCTTTGTAAACTGCTTTTGCGCCTCATATAGAATTGCCCAAAGTAAACGATCAACGATCGTGGGCCTTGGAGTAGGAGTCGACCTAGGCTCCGAACCAAGTAAAAATCACTATGTCTGAGTGTTTTATTTTTTTTATCTTCCGCTGTGCAAATTCTCTATCTTAAATCCGAACGTTTTTCGATATTCACCCCCCCTCTATCGGTTCTCTCGATCCAACAGTTCATTGCAGAGCTTGGTGTTATTCTTAGCATTGTGGACCCGATAGACCTCTATTGTGACAACAATGGGGCTATTGCACAGACTAAGGAACTTCGATCACATCAGCGGACCAAAAATATACTACGGCGCTTCCATCTCATTAGAGAGATCATCGATAGAGGAGATGTGAGGATATGCAGAGTACCCACTGAGGCTAACATCGCGGATCCTTTGACCAAGGCTTTGGCACAAAAGAAGCATGATGGTCACACTAGGTCACTGGGTATTAGATATTACAGTGATTGACACTAGTGCTAGTGGGAGATTGTTAGTAGGAGCCCTAAAGCCAATTATGTGATGATTGACTAGGGACTTTTTGTATCATATTCTATCATTAATAAAGGCATGTTTGGTTATTATACTTACTTTGTATTTGTGTCAAATAACTAAGTATAATAATGTCCTTGGGTAGTAGGTTCTTATCTACATTATATCGATTGGTTGAATCGATAGTGAGATAATATAGAGAACACTACACTAAACCATTCCTAGTCAAATATTAATATTCAAGGACAATATTAATGCATGGAGACTAGCATGTAGGTCAACTGATGACTTGAGCTCACAAGTCATGGATATGTGATATCAAGTTGACACATGGGTATACATTGGAGAATGTGTACTGAATTGACCCGCCATGAGAAAGTTTCATAGATTGTCATATCAGTGTCATAAACTTTTTCATGTGGCTATTAGTATGAATAGTCCTTAGACCTGAAGTCACTACAGTTCCCTACATAAGGAGTTATGTACTTTGGTATCGTCAAACATCACCCATAACAGGGTGAACTATAAAGATGATCACTGGGTATGTAATGAATTATGCGGAGGGATGTGAGTGATGTAGATGACATCTATCCCTCCCATATGACGGGAGAGATATCTGTGGGCCCCTTGATCGAGTAGGACTACTAAAACACATGGTCATGCTCAAATGAGTCAATATGAGATATTGAGCTCATTTGTTTGAGTGAATCTACTCGGGGATCAAGAAACACAAGATTGACTGAGGATGACACGGTCTATGCCTTATAGGTCAATCTAGATATCGAGGATAGAAGGACAAGGTCATACATTATCATAGTCACGGAGGTTAAGTCGGATCTCGACTTTTCTTGTTACTTGGGTTGCAATGATGCATTGTTAGATGTCGCTTATTGCTTATTTGTCTAAAGCATTTAGGCACATTGCCAACATTACGAGAACCTATTGGGTCGCACACTAAGGACACGATTCTTCGGAGATTAATTGATCTTGGTTTGACTAAGATTTGATTTGAATTGGATTAATTGAGTTAGACTCAAGTGAATCCAATTAGATTATGGGATTGAGTCTAATTTGAGTTAGACTCATCTAGATTAGACTCAACCACTTAATTATGGATAATATTCATTAAAGAGTTTAATAAAATATTATTTAAGAGGAAGGCTAAGAGACATTCTATTCATTAGGGTCTCAAGGAATACCAAAAGTCTTGGTATTCATTGGGTTTTATTAACATTAAAATGAGAGAGCTCAAGGGACATAAACCCTTGGTATTCATTAGATGAGTATAAATACTCCCCTTATCAAAGGCTAGAGGGTGCATCTCTCTTCCTCTTCTTTCTTCCTCCTTGTCCATAACTCTCTAGTGGAGGTTCTTGTGCTTTGTGAACCATCCCAAGTTGCTAACACAACTAAGGTGGTTCCTCTCCGAGGCATAGATCGTGTTCGTGTGGATACGCATAGAGACACGGACACTTGAACGTGTAAGAGATCCGACGAACCAAAGGACTAGCGGGATAAGCGAAGGGCACGCGACAAAGGTATTCCTATAAGATAGGAATTGTAGATCACTTTGTATGAGTTATTCTTTCGCATGGATCGCTCGAGGGATCTTATTTACGCTGCGATTTTAAATATGTTTACCTTTAGATCCCTACGGTGGCCTCCTGAGCTGACTTGTCCTATCTCAACCCGACATCATAAGTCTCCCTCTTTAGTCTAGTCGAAGGAGGCGTGTTGAGTCCGACTGACTGTATTGTTAGTACCGAGGCAAGGAGGTCACGCGTTGGAAGCTTGTGTGGGTGCAGGATTCCGTCAGGGTTGTGCAATGACCGCCCGCACCTTTTTAATGAGGAAATGATTTGTCTTTGCATACTGTACCTGAGAAATGCCCCCATCCTTTTCAAGGCTATGATTCCTTAATTGTGATGGGATGACAAATCAGAGTACGAGGCGACGCTTTATGATTGGACAGAAGTTGGTAGGATTTTGTTTCAAATCTGACGACTGAGCTTTTGCGCCTCGATAGACAAACCTAGTGTTGAATACCGAAAAGTTAGGGGGTTAAATGGAAAATTTTGAAATATAAGGGCTTAGTTGGAATAATTCAAACTTGGAGGGTCTTTTTGTAAAAGTGCTAAAAACTATTTAAACCCCTAAAAACTAATCTCAAATCAGTTTTTTTCCCGATCACTTCGTTTCTTCTTCCCGACGCCGATCCTCTTGGTTTCTGCCCGACACCACAACCAGCAACGTCGACCTTCACCGTCTCCCTCTTCCCCAGAATCTCCTTCTTCCACCTCTTCTTCTCACGTGAGCACGAGCCGATGGAGGGTGTTCCACCTCAGGGAGTTTTCACAGACAGTGCTCCCTTCCTCCTCGCGCGAACAAGCCACCCATGACCCTCTTCGTCGTGAACCCTAATCGGCGCCACAACCTCCCACTGCGTGCCAGATTTTGCCGAGAGGATGAAGGATCGCCACCCTTCTTATGATATCCCTGTGGATTTTGCATGAGCTACTAATGGTGAGAAGGTGAAGTAGGGTTTGGTTTAGTTATGTTACCTTCCCTTCTCGAGCTTGTGTTGAATTAGTGTAATGATTTGTTTTGGGAATTGGTGATTTCCTTGATCCTACGGCATGGTTAGATGTGGGAATATTTGTTGGATTAGGCTTGATTTGGTTTTGTTGGATCAGATAGGAGTGTCTGAGCTTTGTGTGGTGACTCACTCTGTCTTGGATTTCTTTTGAGCAGTAGGGTAGATTAAATTTAATTGTTGTTTTGTAGGAAATTGCTTCATTTTGAGATGGAGGCTATTTGGTTTGTTGAAATCTAATCCTTTATATGGTTGTTTACCTTGCCGTGAGTCACATTGAGGGCTTGGGGATTTAAAATTGGAAAAGAGAAAAGAAATCTTGTGTTAGCTTGGTATAATGAGACTTATGTATTTGTAGTTGATCGTGGATGGTTGGCTTGTGTTGAGAGCTAAACAACTTGAGTGGTGAGATTTAAATTAAGTAGATGTTACGATTTGGGATTCGTCGTAAATCATGTTTAGTATTTTATTTAGTTAATTTGTTAATTTTATAATTAGCTAAACTATGTCCTTGGTACAGGGCCTTGACTTTGGACTTGCACGGTTGATCGTGGGAGATTTATTTGGACACGTTCTACAAATAAAGGCAGGCACTTCTCCTTTGTACTCGTGTAGTTCTTTTATCTTAAAGCATGGTTGTTTATGTCTAAATAGGTTGCTTGACCTTATTCTTTGCCGTTGATTGTTTATTGTCGTCGTTGATACCTTTCTTCGTTGATCTTCGAGTTATTCGAAATTTCGTATTCGTACAGTCTTCCGTTGAATTTCTGTTCTGTAAAGTACCGCTTGTACGCGAGTACTTAGAGGTTCATTAAACACAATTAGGTTTATTTGACATTAGAAATATCCTACCTATTAGTGTAGATGCATAATTGTTGGTTTTCGATACTTGGTTGGTTGTATCACTTCATCGTTGATACTTATTGGATTTTGTTGCATCGTTATTTTCCGGTTGTTTTCGTGCATCTTGTAGCATGCACCATACATGCAAGTTGCATACTAACGACTGTTGGGCTTCCATATGGTTAAGCCGTTGATAGTCATTTAGATGCTCAGTTCACTCAACCACTTATTATCGTGGTAGTTGCTAGAGTGCGAGCAACTATCCTGTTATACCACACATATTGCAGTGTAGGCAAGCAGTGACACCCTCATCGTTATTTTAGAGGGATATCAGAGCTGTTGATAGTTCCCCCTATATATTGGGGTTTTGGAGCAGTTGGCTCCACAACATCCTGTCCACTCAACCACGTGTATTAGTGATATTCGTTGGAGTGCGTACAGTTGTCAAAACGTTACCCACTCGGTCACACAGATGGGATGTGTTGGTGGCTTGACTGACGTCAGGGGTGACACATGTCATTGCATCATATGCATTTATTACATTTAATGCATTTTCTTGTGGTTGTTGCATTTATATGAGCTATGTTTGCTACATTTGATTGACATGCATATATGTTTTGATATTGTGATATCATGAGATTTTTCGTACATGCTTAGTTGTTATTGGGTTTTATGCCATGTTGTTTTACAGTTGTTATATATGTTTAGGTATTCTTATATCCCTTAGAGACTGTACTTGTTGTTTCTCTACTTAGTTTATCTTTTATTATGTCATGCAATTGTCAACTCATATACCCATTGAGTCTGCCCGGACTCACCACCGCTATCACCCATTTTTGTTTCAGGTAGCAGGTAGATGTTTTACTTGGAGCCAAGAGAGGATCCAGTTGCCAGCCCCTCAGTCCCTCAATCCCACCGAGTTGTTTTATTTGGAGTTGTTTCAAATTCTCCGTAGTTTCTTCGTTTCAACATTTATTTTATTATTTGGTATGGCCTTGGTTAATTTATAGTCATGTCTTATTGGTCGGGTTTGTTCGTTGTGGAGTTCTCTTTGGTTGTGTGTTTCTTTTATGTTTAAGGTGGTTGAGCCAGCTGTTATCTCTTATGTTAATATTAACTGCGTGGTTGTGCTTTTAGTTTACAGTTATGATGGCTGAGCCATCTTTTATTTAGTGATGTATTGTATATTTGTCCCAATTTGTCCGCTGTACAGGGGAGATGTTGCCCGATTTTCGAGTAAACATGTGCCTCTAGGGGTGTGACAATTTTTGGTATCAGAGCGAGGTTTTGCGATGTTTTGGTATCTGTGGGTTTACGGAGTTATTTTACGAGGTCAATCTGTAGTTTACGGATTTGGTTGTATTTTTGTGGAGTCATTGTTTTGACATGGTTGTGTTTTGGGACTTGGCAGCGACAAGATCTCTCCCGCAAATAAGAAGTAAGTTGGTATTAAATTTTGATAAAAATTATATCTAAGTAATTAGTGACTTATGCTTCCATGTTATTTTCAAATAACGGAGAGGATGCTTCGGTTATGATTTCCAGGGGAGTTGTGGTTTGCAACCTTACCGCTATGGTGAGACAGTTTCAATACCTTTCTTTACTGATACATGGAGACCTGATAGTTTCTACCCAAATATCCATAGAAACCGACCAGTGGCTGTAGTTTAGTGGTAATAATTCCACGTTGTTTAGATCAATGCTTTAGTTGGTGTCTTTTGTTTTAGTGAAAATTTGGCTTGGTGATTTGTGTTGGTGCAAGATGCATCAGTGATGTCCTCCTCTAAGTGTTTCAATGTTTGACAATATGCTTAAGTCAATGATACACTGAACAAGGGAAGGGTAGTCAAGAGAGGAGTAACAAAGTGATGAAAAGTCCTAGTTAACCTAGGCACGAAGTCCTGATTCGAAGAATTGGGCACTAAGTCATGATCATGGATTGGGCACTAAGTCCTGACCAAGGGTTGGGCACGAAGACCTGGTTTGAGGAATTGGGCACTAAGTCCTGGCCGAGGGTTGGGCACCGAAGACCTGGTTCGAGGAATTGGGCACTAAGTCCTGGCCGATCGTTCGGCACCTAAGTCCTGGACCTAGGGTTTGGGCACGAAGTCTTGGTCCGAGGGATTGAGCAACTTAGCTGAGCGATGACTAAGGACATAAGTAGAGACGGGTCGAGGTTCGGACGTCTCGAGATCTGAGAGTATCGAAGGCTAAGTAAAAGTCCAACCGAATGGACTGGTTGGCAAAAAATGTAAAAGTCCAACCGAATGGATGGTTGGCAAAACTTCTCCTGAATGGAGTAGGTGAAAGGCGTGTTCCTCGGAAGGGAACATTAGGCGTCGGTTCGACCTAGGGTTTCGCGGAAACCCGAAGTCAGAACCAAACCCTTAAGATTAAGGATATATATGTGTTTGCTTGTATTTATGTATCTTGCAGGTACCTAAAACAGAAGAGAAATCAGGCAAACAAACAAACAAAAGAGACTGGAAACAGGCTGCTAGGCGCCCCCATTAACTAGGGCGCCTCAATAAATGGAGGCAAACCAGGCTCTTCATTCAGGCGCCCCATACGTCACAGGCGCCCTGGTTAAAAGCTATATCTGCTGCTGCGAGTTCGAAGCGGAGATAAGCTTTGACCAAGCTCTGTGAGGCGCCCCAATGGTCCAGGTCGCCCTGATTAAGAGTCTTATCGGCTGCGGCGAGTTCGGCGCGGAGATAAGCTTTGACCAAGCTATATGAGGCGCCCGCCCCCTTCAACACAGGCACCCTAGACAAGGCTATAAAAGGGGCTTCGACCCCTCAATTCAATATATAGCTTCCAAGATCATTCTGAGCCTACTGACTGACGACAAAGCGCTAACGGCGAAGCTCTGCGACCAAGGAAGCTCCAGGAGGAAGTGTGCGGCACTTCAGAGGTCCAGATCGGTCGAGTTTCAATTCTGTTTGTTCGGTTTGAGTTTACATTCTGCAGTTCAATTTATCTATCTTTTTGTTTGTAACTCTTGCACTGTAAGACGGGTTTCTCTGCCTCCGGAAAGTCCGGAAAGAAGACCATTAGTGGACGGGCGTTCCCGTGCTTAGGCCTTGGATGTACTGACCCTGAGGGTCGGGAACCAAGTAAAAATCCCGTGTGCAATTTGTGTCGTTCTTTACTTTACTGTTTTATTTTCCGCTGTGCTACTAACTCCTTGATTAGAACGAATCTTGAAAGTATACGAAAGATGATTTCCGCGAAAGATTTTGTTACGGTAGATATTCACCCCCCCCCCTCTATCGACGGCATCGGTCTAACAAGTGGTATCAGAGCTAGACCGCTCTTCACCGGACTAACCGCTGACAGAGCAAAGACGTCGGAGTTGAGGGGGTGCCCACGGGTGAATCAGGTACAATTTTTTTAATGTCAGTTTTTAAATTTCATATTACATGCTTTAAGTGCAGGAAGAGAGGGCACTATAAAAATCAGTGTCCTACACGTAAGACTCGGTCTACACCACCGAAAGCAAAGGAGGCACCAGCGCCTGGAATCCGGAAGGATAAAAGTCAAATACTGTGCTTCAAATGCAAAAAAGTACGGACACTACAAAAATAAATGTCCGGCGAAGGTATGCAAAATTTATATTCCTAGAAATTTTCAATTTCCTGCACAATCGTATGATAAGTGTAACGACCCGGAAAATTCTCTTAATATTTTCTTAAAATATTAAGCATGTTTAGATAATTTTCCGAGGGGCCCAGAAATAATTATGTAAAATTGGGCTTAGAAATCCATGTTTTCTCATTTAAATTGAGAAAACTAAGTACTAATGAGCTTTAAATGAACTCCAAAAAAAATGGGTATTAATTAAGTAAAATTAATATAAATTAGGTAAAATTAATATAAATATAAAAGAATTTTATTTAGGAATATTAGCATAATTATGGGTGATTTTAGGGGGATTTTCGGAATTTAAGAAAATAAAATAATAAAATAAATGGAATGAAAATAAAAATAAAAATAAATGTGCATGAGCCAAGGATTGAACCTTGGACCTCTTGTAACAACCAAGAATGCTTTAACCAACTCACCTAGCAAGGAATGCTTATGAGTAATTGAAGTGGAGGTTGGTTAAGAGGTAAAAGGAGGTGAAGGGGCATGGAGAGGCTCTTTAATTGCTCTTTAATTGCCTCCTTGATGTGTTATAATGAGAGGAGTTTTGGGAGTTACTTATTATCTCAATCAATAGCATTACCTCTCCTCTTCATTCCCATTCTTGCCGAGCACCAAAGGGAGGAGTCCTTGGGGAAAACTTCACAAGAGGTTTCATCCCTCAAGATCTAAAGTTCCTACAAGGTGACAAAGACTAGTTGGGGTTAAGAGATACCAAGTCCTTTTTTTCCTTCTCCTCTTTCAAGGTTCGAAAAAAAATCAAGAAATCTAAGATAAGACTCCCTCACCTGTGGTATAATAGTTACCTATGATTTCCATGATTTTTGGCATGATATATGGGTTAGTTTTCGGATTTAATGTTGAAGAGAAACAAAATCAAGGTTCCTATGTTCAAAGGTTTCGGCCAGCATGTTTTAAAGGTCCATAATTATGCTAAAAATCATGATAATGTTGTTTAGTGTTCCCTTATGATGTTTAGAAGTTAAGTGTAATTTTTGGGAATTTTTGGGGTACCCTAGAGGCCCCATATGTCTCGGCCAACATGAAAGAAGCAAAACCCAAAGCCTTAAGTTCAAGGGTTTCGGCCACCATGTTTTAAATGTCTAAAAATATGTTAAAAATCATGATAATGTTATTTAATGTTCCCTTATGATTTTTAGACATTAAGTATAATTTTTGGGAATTTTTGGGATACCCTAGAGGCCCCATATGTCTCGGCCAACATGAAAGAAGCAAAACCCAGAACCTTAAGTTCAAGGGTTTCGGCCACCATGTTTTAAATGTCTAAAAATATGTTAAAAATCATGATAATGTTATTTAATGTTCCCTTATGATGTTTAGACATTAAGTATAATTTTTGGGAATTTTTGGGATACCCTAGAGGCCCCATATGTTTCGGCCAACATGAAAGAAGCAAAACCCAGAACCTTAAGTTCAAGGGTTTCGGCCACCATATTTTAAATGTCTAAAAATATGTTAAAAATCATGATAATGTTATTTAATGTTCCCTTATGATTTTTAGACATTAAGTATAATTTTTGGGAATTTTTGGGATACCCTAGAGGCCCCATATGTTTCGGCCAACATGAAAGAAGCAAAACCCAGAACCTTAAGTTCAAGGGTTTCGGCCACCATGATTTAAATGTCTTAAAATATGTTAAAAATCATGATAATGTTATTTAATGTTCCCTTATTATGTTTAGACATTAAGTATAATTTTTGGTAATTTTTGGGGTACCCTAGAGGCCCCATATGTTTCGGCCAACATGAAAGAAGCAAAACCCAGAACCTTAAGTTCAAGGGTTTCGGCCACCATGATTTAAATGTCTATAAATATGTTAAAAATCATGATAATGTTATTTAATGTTCCCTTATGATGTGTAGAGGTTAATTATAATTTTTGGGAATTTTTGGAGTACCCTAGAGGTCCATATGGTTCGGCCAACCCCAAGGACCCAAGGGTTAAGGGTTGAGTCTTTAACTTCAAGCATATGTTTATGTGTTGCCATGATATAAGGATGATGGATGGTGATTATGTGAATTTTCACATAGCCTTGGGACTCCACAAGTTTCGGCCAATATGGGTTAATAGGGAAAAAGTTAAGATTTATTTCAAGTAAGGGTCCCAATAGCCCTACGGTAAGATGTGATTTATGTTTATGAATGATATGCTATGTTATGAATGATATGCCATGTTTATGAAGGATATGCCATGGTTATGCATGATATGCCATGTTATGAATGATATGTCATGTTTACGAATGTTATGTCATGTTTATGAATGATATGCCATGGTTATGCATGATATGCCATGTTTATGAATGATATGCCATGTTATGAATGATATGCCATGTTTACGAATGTTATGTTATGTTTATGAATGATATGCCATGGTTATGAATGATATGCCATGTTATGAATGATATGCCATGTTTACGAATGTTATGTCATGTTTATGAATGATATGCCACGGTTATGAATGATATGCCATGTTATGAATGATATGCCATGTATACGAATGTATGCCATGCTCTATGAATGATGTGTACATACACCATGTCTAAGAATGAAAATGATGAATGACAAGTATGATGAATGAAAGATGATGCTTATTCCTTTAAGGCATAAATATGCTAAACGGCACGGTCGATGGTCGACGGTACGACGGTCGAGAGGACCGGTAAATGGGCCGGTAGACGGGCCGAGCCGTAACAAGTTATGCTATGATAGGTATGCCATGAATGGCTTATGAATGATGAAGTATGAAAAGTATTTTACTTTATGTATGGGCTTGTACCGGACCGAAGTATGGGTCCAAGGGATGGGCACCTTAAGAACGCCCCGGTTTTGGACTACCGACTATGCTGTCCACGGTTCTGGCACTACCGTAGCTGTGCAACAGGGATGAGCACCTTAAGAACGCCTCGGTTCGGGGACTACCGACTATGCTGTCCTTACCCTAGTAGGTCGAGGCTAGCTACCTCGTATTTACTTAGGGATGCGCACTTATGATGTATGTATGTGGTACAAGCCAGGGCCCAATGTTAAGATGATGATGTTTAAGCATTTTCAAAGTACGTTTTAAAAGTTAAGCATCCTTATGTAAATTATTCCACCCATGCATTCATACATAATATGCATCATGTTAAGATAATGATGTCTTATACTTATGCTTTACGATAAAAGATATGCATGAATGATCTATGTCAGGATTATGTTAAGAAGGTGTTCATATGATATGATAGAAGATATGCCTATGTTTATGCCATATAGGTTGAGTTTTGTTACGTGATGCTATGCCATGTATTATGCCATGCTACTACGTTTAAGTTTATACCATGTCTTATGCCATGCTATGAAAGATTATTATGTTATGTTATGCCATGTTTCATGCTATGCTTAGAATGTTAGTATGATTATGTTCATGCCATGTCTCATGCTATGCTACGAATGTTCACTCATGTTTATGATCATGCCATGTCAAGGGTATGGTGAATATGATAATGTTTATGTGCTTATTATGGAATGACGAATGTTTTAGTGAGTAGGAAAGAGTCTTACTAAGCCTGTGTGCTTATAGTCTTCTTTCCTTATACCGCAGATCATGCAAGGGGATAACGAGGAAGCAGCAAGAGGGCCTGAAGTATGTGTGTGTTGGTGACTTGGCCCATGAAATCGAATGTGTTAACCGTTTATGCTAAGAACTTTATTTTGCTGCCTATATGCCCGAATAGTGACTTATGGAACTTTATGATAAGATGTCCAGTATGATATGATATGAACCTTATGGTATGATGTTAAGCATGTTACGATATGATGTTAAGCATGATGTTCATGTGTTAAGTTCCATGTCATTATATTAGGGATGGTAGTAGGGGCATGTATATGTAAGGCTTAAGTTATTCCGCTGCAATATGATGTTACATGCCTTAAGTATGTTAGCGTAACGCCGCTTTAGGGGGAAAAAAAAAAGCGGGCGTTACAATAAGTTAGATAATTTTTTTGGAAAGTTAAAATTACTGCATAGTCAAATTAACGTTTTGCATGCTAAATTAGAAAACGTAGATATTACTAAAATATCAGAAATTAATTGGTTAATCTTTAAAATTAATTCAACAATTTCTGAAATTAATTCTAATGTTGCTGATAACTCTGAAATCAAATTTGAAAATCTTACTGATAACTCTGAGTTCAAATTTGAAAATTTTACTGATAACTTTGAATTCAAATTTGAAAATCTTACTGATAACTCTGAATTCAAATTTGAAAATCTTACTGATAACTCTGAATTCAAATTTGAAAATCTTACTGATAATTCTGGATTCAAATTTGAAAATTTTAATGATAACTCTGAATTCAAATTTGAAAATCTTACTGATAATTCTAGATTCAAATTTGAAAATTTTAATGATAATTCTGAATTCAAATTTGAAAATTTTACTGATAATTCAGAAATTAACTCTGAAAATTGTGAGATTAATCCTGAAAATATTTCTGATGATTGTTATGAGGATAATTCTGAGGATAATGGAGATGAAATTCTTTTAGATAATAGTTTAATTACTGTCTTAGATAATCCTGAATATTACTACAAAACATTAACTAGTGGCCCAAATTACTCCACCTACTATGAGGATATTGAAGGATGTGATGAGGATGAGGAGGAAGATGAAGTTTCTGAGATCAAGGCTATAGTTAATAAAGTTCACATTGATTCAAATAAATCAGAATTATTAGAAAATCTTGAAAAGATAAATAAAAAAGAAATAGTAAAGGAATCAGATATTTTCAAATAATGAAGATGATAAAATTAAACCCACAACTTTTAACCAACCCAGAAATTTTGAAAATTAAATCAAGATAAACCTTAAAAACTTTGATTAAATTTTAATTAATTTTTAAGCTTTAATTTAATCCTTTATCTAACAATTAAGATCAATTAATTCTTAACTTTAATTAATCCTTAATTTATTAATTTAAATGTTAACTAATTCGTAATTAATTTAAGTAATCCTTAATTTAATTTTAATTAATTTTTTAATTAACTTAATTAATCTTTAATTATTTCAACTTCAATTAACGTTAATTCAATTAATTCTTCAATTAATCTTTAATTAATCAACTTCAATTAATCCTTAATTAATTTAACTTCAATTAATCTTTAATTAATTCAATTTCAATTAATTTTTAATTAATGTAACTCCAATTAATTCTCTAATTAACTTAAATCCAATTAATTCTTAAATAACTTAAACTCAGATTAAATAAAAACTTACCCAAACTGCAACAATTAAATTAATAATATTAAATATGTCAAAGTGGATTGTCATATTCGCGGGTTCACATGATATGTATCAAATCGGGAATTTGAAACATCATTAGAAACTTAAGTAAAATAATTTAACTTGTTTGACTCATGCATAACTGTCATGCCATGCATATGTAATGTTCTTAAAATATATGTCATGTCATTCACGTTTAATTTTATGCATGACTTAGAACGGCTATAGGAAAAAGACTAGTTGAAACTTGAACAACCTAGTATTAAGTGGAGGTGAGATGATAGTACGTTAGGGAAGCCGTCTGGTGGAACTAGCCGAAGCTACCGATCCAAAACCTAAGCTAGATAGACCAAAATTTTTCAAGAAGTAATTTGAAAATGAATTTTCGATAAAAGGCTTTGTCAAGGAAAGGGTTGTTGCTCCAATAAGGCTATGGCCAAAGAAGGCCCCTGTGCCTCGCCAAAACCTGGAAGCCGATTATCGAATATCAAATTCACTTTACTATTTGATAAATTTGAATCTAACACAAGTTTCAATTAAATCTTAGATTTAATTATGAATTAAGAAAAATGATTCAAGCATCTCACAATGCACCCATAAGGTAACCATGCTTGCTGTATTGAGACATCTAGAATGGGTGAGATATTAAGGACTAATAAATTAAAAAATATTTTTCAAAAATATTTTTTAAAATTGTTAGAATATTTTTCTAAAAAAATATTTTCAAAATAGTGCTTCAACATAATAATATTTTTATGGAATTCATGCTTGTCTGATTGATTATATATGATTGATTTTCAAAAATTATATTCTTTTGAAAAACTGTTTGACCTACACAATTAGACACAAGCCTCTTAGGTCAACACTAAAGTCCCTTGAGACACTTAGATAGAGTCAAACGGTGTTGGTGTCAGGGGGAGATTTTTTTGGTCTTCTTTTGAATCATTTGAAAATGGTGCTTTAAAATTATTAACATTTCAAAGTGTTTTTCAAAAATTATCCCTTAAACATCATTATCACTTCAAAATGTTTTTCGAAAACGGTGCTTTAAATCACTATCACTTATGTTTTCAAAGCTTATGTTTTAAAAGTTATTCTCATTCCAAGTTGAATTTTCTAAAAACTTATCTTCTTAAAAATTACCATACTCTCATTCAAAGCTGTTCTTTTTGTTGATGCAGTCTGACCCTGATTGTTGTTTTGGTGTTGACACCGATTTTAGTTTAGGTTGATGATTATGATTAAGTCCTGATCGGGGATTAGACACGGTGTTGGAAAGTCCTAACCTGGAGGGTTAGGTGTGAGAAAATCCTAGCTTGGAGGGCTAGGTGTGAAAAGTCCTAACCTGGAGGGTTAGGTGTGAGAAAATCCTAGCTTGGAGGGCTAGGTGTGAAAAGTCCTAACCTAGAGGGTTAGGTGTGGAAAAATCCTAGCTTGGAGGGCTAGGTGTGAGAAGTCCTAACCTGGAGGGTTAGGTGTGAGAAAATCCTAGCTTGGAGGGCTAGGTGTGAAAAGTCCTGACCTGGAGGGTTAGGTGTGGAGAAATCCTAACTTGGAGGGCTAGGTGTGAAAAGTCCTAACCTGGAGGGTTAGGTGTGAAAAAGTCCTGGCTTGGAGGGTCAGGTCCTAGCTTGGAGGGCTAGATGAAATCTCGGCTTGGAGGGCCATGTCCTAGCTTGGAGGGCTAGGTTGGATGAAATCCTAGCTTGGAGGGCTAGGTTGGAGTCCCTGGATCGGTCTGGTGACCAATCAGGGAAGTTGGCACGGTGCTCCTTCGTGGATCGGTCTGGTGACCGATCTAGCGATGACTGATCGGACTGGTGATCGATCAGGGAGCACACAGTGAGGTTGGGAACCTGCTGCTCGGCTCCTGATCAGTCTGGTGACCGATCAGAGAGCATACAGTGGGTTTTGGTTCCCCTTACTGCTTGGCTCCTGATCGGTCTGGTGATCGATCTGGAACACTGTTCGGATCGTTCTGGTGAACGATCAAGTGTCACGAGTTCCTCACTATGACCGATCAGGACGGAGCCTGATCGGTCTGAGCATGCCCTGATCGGTCTGAGCATGCCCTGATCGGTCTGGTGACCGATCAGGAGGGTTGGACTGCGAAGCTAAGAAATCGCCCAGCAAAGGGGTGGATCGGACTGGTGACTGATCCACAACCTAGGATCGGTCTGGTGATCGGTCCTAGAGAAATCACGATTTCTGATTGAGCATTGGGGACCGATCAGGATTGAGCCTGATCGGTCTGAACCCACCCTGATCGATCTGGTGACCGATCAGGAGGCTCTCTGATGGGTCCGGTGACCAATTACTTTAATTCAAAATGCACTGTCAGACGCTCTGATAACGTCTGAACATATATGATTTCTCTGTGCTTAATCTCTGATACATGATTCTCTGTATGATTTGTTGTGCTAATGATCTGATTAAGTTGCAGGTGACAGGAATGGATTTAAACACTCAAGGAGGGTCAATGGGAGTCTTTCCTTCGAGCAGGTTTGTCCGTTTTCCATCTCAGGTTGCAACGGACGCTTGCACTGCTGGAGCTGCTGACTGGGGCTGGTTTGAGGGAAGCTCAGGGAGTCCAGGAGAGCTCAGTGGTAGATGGTTGTTGCAGGAGAGCAGCTGGAGGCTGTAGTGAGGTGCTGTGACCTGGCGATCAGTGGAGGGACTTAAGCGCTTGGTGGCGAAGAAGTCTCAACAACAACGCTGCATACACTTGATCAGTTTTTCAGTTCTTGCGACAACTCTTGTTTTGTGCTTGTGCGATCTGTTGTTCCATCATCTTGAGCAAGCAACTGCGATTACTCTACTGTCTTGAGCAAGCTCTGTTACTTGAGCATTTGGAAGAAGAACCAGGAAGCTTGGCGAGTCCATCAGCGAGAAGACACGAAGAAGGGAGTTCTTGCGTGAGATCTGCGCTGGGTGGAGCTCGGCGAGAAGTTTGCTTGGGTTCTTGCTGTCCTAAGTGCTCTGTAAGATCCTTCTTGTATTTCATTGTGCTTAAAACTTTATCTCTGTTGAAACGCTGTGGAGAGGTTACTTCACCGAGAAGGAGGTTGCTTACTATCCGAATTTTCCGGGGCTTGATCTGCCGACGATCAAGGGATCACCCACCTTAATGGCACTCCAAGGAGTAGGGGCAAGTTATCCCCGAACCCTGTAAATCCTCTTGTTAGCGTTCTTGTGTTTGTTCTTAGCTTAGGGCTTAAATTCTGCAACTCTGTTTTTCCTTTGCTTCCGCTGTGCTACTAACCCTTGAGGTGCAGAAAATTCAAAAGTGCTAAGTTTCGGTGTCTGGCTACATTCACCCCCCCCATCTCTAGCTATCCAAGTTCCAACAAGTGGTATCAGAGCTTGGGGCTCTGTACAAGCGGATTAACAACCGAGAGTCAACTACAATGGCTTTGAGAGAAGGTTTTTCCACCACCTGACCTCCCTTCTTCAATGGAGCAGATTTTCAATATTGGAGATCGAAGATGGAGTACTATCTAAAGATGGATATCAACACTTGGTTATCTGTGAAGGAGGGTTTTACCCCTCCAAAGGATGATGAAGGCAAAGAATTAGAATCATGGCGTTGGTCGGCTGAGTAAACCCGGAAGAGTGAAGCCGACGCGAAGGCGGTGTTGACCCTACAATGCGGCATGATCAAAGACCAACTAATCAAGGTTGGTCCATTTACAAGTGCAAAAGATTTGTGAAACAAACTCATCGAACTCCACGAGGGTACCCGAGACTCAAGAATCGCCAAGAGGGATTTGTTCCTCAACCAACTCCAAAACCTCTCCATGAAGGAGAATGAAACCGTAAGTGAGCTACATGGTAAGTTCAAGGAAGTCCTCAATGGTCTCGATTCTATTGATGAAAAGGTCGAGAATCGCGACCTTGTAAGGTATGTGTTAAAAGTCTTTCCAAGGAATGCTTTGTGGTCATCCATGGTGGATGCCTACAAAGTTTTCAAGGACTTATCAATTGTAAAGTTAGATGATTTATTTTGTGAGATGGAACTTCATGAAATGGCTAATAAAGGCCCCAAGGAGAAGGAGATTGCCTTAGTTGCAGGAGAAAAGAATAAGAAGAAGAAGGAGAAGAAGAAGGAGAAGGAAGTCTCTTCATCTTCATCCTCTTCCGAATTCGAATACGAGTCCGAGGAAGATGGCAGCGGGTCTTCTTCCTCTGAGATGGCAAATTTTGTTCGAAGGATGATGAGAAAGGGTCGACGCTTCAAGAGTAAAGGTAACCCAAGTGAAGTTAAGCTTGATAAGAATAATATTACTTGATATAAATGTAGTAAGAAAGGGCACTTCAAGAAGGACTGCCAAAGCTCAAGAAGAAGGAGGATAAATCCAAGAAGAAGAAGAAGGCCTTGAAGGCCACTTGGGATGAATCCTCCTCAAGTTCATCCGATGAAGAGAAGGAGGAGAAGAGTACACGGCATGTGGCACTCATGGCACTTAAGGGAGATGAGAGCAGTGATGAATCCTCCGACTCCTCAAACTCGGCTTCATCATCTTCGGATGATAAAGAGGTAATCACTCCCGAACTTGAGAAATGCTATAGAACAATTGCATGTTTAACCGATTTTTTGAAGAAGTCAAAACAAAAAATTAAGTCTTTGAAAATTGAAGTTGAACAATTGAAATCCTCTAGGGATGAGGATGTAGATGATTTACATGTAGAGATGTTAGAGGATGAGATTAAATCTTTGAAAATTGAAGTTGAACAATTGAAGTCCTCTAGGGATGAGGATGTTGATAATTTGCAAGTTGAATTATTAGAGGATAAAAACAAATCATTGAAGAGTGAAGTTGAGAGACTCAAGAGTGTTCTTGAGAAGTTCTCAACAAGCTCAAAGACCTTAGACATGATTTTGAATGCCCAAAGGGCAGTCTACAATAGGTCCGGTATTGGTTACCGACCCAAAGAACCATCATTTGTGTCCTTAATGTCTAGGACTGATGTTAGACAATCTAAGACACCTAGAGTCCAAAGGAAAGTAGTCAAGGCATGGGTGCCTAAGTCTTGCTTAGTAGGTGCTTTAGGTCCCAAGGTTTGGGTACCTAAAACTTCTATTTTTCGAATTGTGTAGGTTGTGATTGAGGGGGAGCATCTATCAACTTGGTTCGTTGATAGTGGGTGCTCCAAACACATGACCGGGGATAGATCATTGTTTATCACACTTCAAAGAAAAAGTAGAGGTAATGTTTCCTTTGGTAACAAGGGTAGTCTTAAGGTCATAGGAATAGGAGACATTCAAATATCCGAATGTATTAGGGATAATCCCCTACACCTCGTCAGTCTTCCTATTAACCATCACCGATTTCTCCACCATTCTCCCCACACCACTAAATTCCCTCAATTCAACACCCTGTTTTGCATCTTGCACAATCTGATTAGAAGATGAAACAAACACAAATTTTCGCTTGTCTAATTTAGGAGGTGCAAAGATCCCCTTTTGTTGTCCCTCAATAAATTTAGGGACCCTATTGTCCCCTTAATGGCCATTTTCATGCTCCTCTACCTCCATAGGCTTTGGATTCAGTGCAACATCATCAACCTATTCATTACTCATTTTTTCCATTGCCATTTACCACTTTCTCTAGAAAATCATCTAGATCATCTTGCTCTTCTTCTTCCAACTCAGCGAGAAGCTGAAAACTATTTCCAGACGACACACCCTCTTCCTTGTTTGTCGTAGTGTGCTCATTCACATTCCCCCTCTTTAGCACCCACCTTCTTATGTCTAATTCTGACTTTTTCAAGGCTACCTCTCTTGTATCAAAATGATCTGAAGCCACTTCTTTCCCTTTTCCATCCACATGCTTGCGAGTAAGAGTTACCCCCATATCTTTAATAGCATTAAGAGAGTCCATACTAGCAGAGACAGCAATATCTTTCCCTTTGTCTTCTTCAGCCCGTTGATTTAGCCTTCCTCTCAAGTCTTCCCTAGGGGCAATAGAATCCAAATTATTTCTCTTCCCTTCTAGGTTCAACTTGTTACCATGAAGATAACATTCTTCCATGGAATGACCACCCAAATGAAAACAATATTCACAATATTTAGGAAACTTTTCAAACTCAACCTTCTGAATTCTCTTTTCATCACCAATTCCAATCCAAAATTCCTACACCTTCGCCTTCATCAAGTCAATTTCCACACATACTCTAGCCATAAACAATTTTGAACAATTAGCTATTGCCTCATCAATCTTGATAGGCTTTCCAACAATTCAAGCCATAGAGAATAAGCAATTCTTGTTGAACGTATGAATAGGCAATCTGGGAACTGAATCCACATTGGAACGATAGAAGATTCAACCTTATAAGAGAAATGAGGTGACCATTTGAAGATCCGGAGAGCCACGCCACCTATGTACCATACATCTCGAGTCTTAATCCTTGCCATATCCTCATTTGATGTAAGATGCATAAAAATGCAACCCAATCGGAGAAACCGAATATTATAGAAGCTAGACAAACCTAACTTCTTGAAAGCTTGAAGAAGAACATGCGGCTTTGGCCTCATACCAGAGAATTTTATCAATCAAGGAATATCTATGGGGTTCAGCCAAAGAAAGTACCTCTTCCTAGGAATAAAACACTCCCAGTTTGTTATTGTAGACAATAGCCTCCTTATAGTCCTTCCCCACATCTTCAAATCCTTTCTTTGAAGCTCGAGGTGAACTTGGTACTAGGGTCACCACATATGAACCATGAGGTGGATCTGACGTTTGAGAGGGAGGAGGAGCCTCAGAAGGCTTAGGAGTAGAAGAAGAGGGGAGGGAAGAGGGCTAAGTTCAACGCCAGCGGCATTTTGGCGTCGGCCCCTCGCCACGCGAAGTAAAGGTGTGTCACCCCTTGTCATGCATGAATCACCCCAAACAAGAGAGCCAAAGGAGAGAGAACCGCCTGAATTAGCCGACCTCTTGGCTTGGGGACTAGGACTACATTGGACAGCCAAGTAGGGAACTGGACTTCCCAGATATACTCGGCCGCTAGTAGCTTGTCCATCTCAGCTTGAATTACCTGACTCTATTCGGGAGAAAACTTCCGCTTCTTCTGCTAGATGGGTCGGACGTCAGGCTGGGTATTGAGTCGGTGCTCCATGATCGAACGCAAGACTCCTGTGAGCTCTCCAACTGCCCAAGGGAATACATCATAGTTGCGTCGGGGATAGTCGATTAGCTCTTACTTGAGGGGTGCCTCCAGGTCTGCAGCTACACGGGTCCTACCCTCAAGGAGTTGAAGGTGTATATTCACCTCTTCGTGTCCTTCCTCGGGTTGAGCCAAGGAGAATTTCTTCGAGACCTGCATGAAAGCATGGGGGATTCGACATGCCTTCTTATTGTCGACCTTGATCATGTCCACGTAACATTTTTGAGCTACGAGTTGGCTTCCCTTGACCTCGTCGACCCAGGCTCCAACCGGGAATTTGAGCTTCTAGTGGAAGACCGAAGCAACGGCTTGGAAGGCACTCAGCGCCAGCCTGCTTAAGATGATGTTGTAGGTCGATTCCATGTTCACCACTAGGAAAGGGGTGCGTCGAGCAGGTTCCTCTCTAAGGTTAAGAAGAGGTGGATTTACCCCATGAGTTCCACCTTATGCACCATCTCTTCCCTCTCCTTCTGGATTTTATCGAAGGTGACCTTGAAGGTGATATTCACTGACCTGCCCATGTCAACGAACACTCACTTGATGACATAGTTGTTAATCAAGGCTTCGATGACAAAGGCATCCTCATGGGGGGTCTTGACCCCCTCCAAGTTGGCTGACCCGAAAGAGATAAGAGGGTGGTTGGTGGGGCTTCCTCTTGAGCTGATCTTGTAGTTCTTCAAGTGATGAGAGTGAAATCTTCATGCCCTGTGGAGTATCCTTCCGTAGGTCCCTCGGATATGATGTTGACCATTCCCAAGGAGCCCGCCTTCTATTTCCTTTATCATTGTCCCTTGGTTCGGGCTCCGGCGATGCTGGAGGCAAGCGTCGAGAGTTGGGCCTTTGCTTCGAGGTGCAGTCTCAGTGGTCAGAGCGGGGCTTGGCTTCCTCCTTGTTTAAGCTCCGGTTTTAAGGGTAAGGCTCGATAGAGTTATGGACTGCTATCTTCCGAGTAGCCTTCCTTTTATCCGCCAACAGTCGCAACTCTCGGGCGTACTAGTGGCAGTCTCTAGTGGAGTGGTTGTTGGTTTGGTGAAAGTCATAAAAGATTTTTGCCTGAGCACCTGTTTTGGGACCATGGCTTGGCGAGCTTATCATTTGGACAGCTCGCTCCTTGGGTGTCGTAACATCCCGATGGTGTAGAGGAGGCGGGCCCTTCCTTTCAGAGGAGACACTCATCAGGGTAGGAGTCGGCTCCTCCTTCCTCTTGGTGCTTTAGGCCTCCTCCACATGGACATATCTGAGAGCCCTAGCTTGTAGTCCGTCAAAGTTATAAGGAGGTTTCTTGACTAGGGATAGAAAGAAGTCTTCGTCCATCAATCCTTGTGAGAGGGCATTGACCTAGACCTCAGGTGCAACTGTAAGGATGTCCATAGCTACCTGATTGAACCATTGTAAATATTCCTTCAGCGACTCTTCGGGCTTCTATTTGAGGGTGAATAGGTCATGGGGTGCCTTCTATTAACTTCGGCTAAGGGTGATGTGCTAGAGGAAGGCTGTCTTGAAGTTTTTGAAAGTTTTAATGGAGGCAGTCGGGAGATAGTTGAACCACCACTGTGCGGGCTAGGACATGGTGATCACGAAAACCTTGCATTTGATCCCATCCGTATATTGATGTAGCAGGGATGCATTTTCAAATTTACCGAGATAATCTTCTGGGTCAGTAGTATCATTGTATTCTCCAACTAATACCATTCTAAAATGTTCTGGTAGGGTATCTTGTAGCACACTAGGCAAGGGGTACCTAGGATGCTAGGGGCTTTACTTCCGACAGCTATGATTTTGGAAGGGTCCATCGGAGATTCTCTCCAGAAGATCCGAAGGATACTCCCCCCATGGCCGAAGCGCTAGGGGAGACGGGAACGTTGCCTTTAGATACCTCTATAGGAGGAATTATCTGGGGAAGCATCGCCTGGGATGGTGGAGGGGTTGTCGTTGAGGCAGGATGCGTTTGCCTTTGCAGGATGATGTGTACCGTGAAGGCCACCAAATGGTTGAATTCCTCCTTGGTCATGATTACGAGATATTGCCTTTTTTTGTCCTCACCCTATGGAT
This sequence comes from Boesenbergia rotunda, assembly GCA_024364735.1. Classification (NCBI taxonomy): domain Eukaryota; kingdom Viridiplantae; phylum Streptophyta; class Magnoliopsida; order Zingiberales; family Zingiberaceae; genus Boesenbergia; species Boesenbergia rotunda. The sequence goes on along the minus strand of JAGFNQ010001948.1, from coordinate 193,304 downwards.
GACCGAAGTAACCCTTTGAGATCTAGGGTTGCTCTCAGCTCAAAGTTCCCACAAATGGTGCCAATTTGATGTTGCCCACGCCTCATCACTGGACAACTCACCGGTGGGGATGAGGCATGCAGAAAGGGCAGGTCACCATCCAATCGCCGAGAAGGTTTGCCGAAACGTTGGCCTAAGGATATGAATACGAGTTAGGAGGACGATCGGAGGGATTCTGGCGCAATCACTCCGACGCTCAAGCCAGAAGTGGAGTTCGAAAGCAATTTGCACTAGAACAGTAGAAAGGTTGTTCGCCTATAACTACCTTTAGTGGGGGATGTGATGGGTATGGCTTGGCGGGTTTCCTAAGCGAATACTTGGTCGTCCTTGAGAGACCTCTCCATGTCCACGGATTAAAAATTAATCCGAATGGAGACCCATCTCCCAAACGACGATCTCGTCATCGTATCGATCGATTCGAATTATAACTTGGCCAATCTCAAAGATCGAGCCTTATAATTCGCCTAACCAAACGACCGTGGAAAAGACGACGAGTGGATCGCTGGTTTTTGTGTTTATTATCGGGGTCCAATTAATTAATTATTAACAATGATTATCAAATAATCAAAACCATAATAATTAATTAACATATACATGAAATGATAAGAATAACAAGGAGCCAAGGAAGAAATTTATACCTTCCTTTACCTCGTAGAATTCTACCTTATGTCCCTTCTCTCTCGGACGTTGTGTGGGCGATGAGCTACCGAGAACCGGAATCACCAAGGGCTCCAAAAAATCACCTTCTTCACAAACCAACAAAACCCTAAACCTAGGGTTTAGCCGTCGACCACTCCTCCCTCTTCCCTTGCGCCGCCGGCCACCAAAAGCCACCCAAGCCCTGCCGGCCACTCAGCAGCCCTCGAGAGGAAGGTGAAGAAGAAGAAGAAGAAGAAGAGAAACAAGTTTCTCCTTTGCCAAAACCAACTGGCCGAACCCCTTCCTCCACTTGTGCTTGCGGTGCCGTCGACCACCCTTGCGCCGCCTCCTTCCAGCCGTCGGTCTCTCCTCCCCTGCTGTCGAGCACCACAAAAGGAAGAGGAAGACTCCTCCTTATCTATGTGAATCTCAGCCAAGTGGTGGTGAAGAAGGGAGAAAAAAAAAGAGGAGGAGAACCTCCTCTTGCTTGCGCCGGCCAATTGCCCAGAGAGAAGGAGAGGGAGAGAAAGAAAAGCCTTGGTTTTGTTGATTAATTGGATTCAACCTTGGTTTCTTGATCCCATGGGGTATATATAGGGCTAAGGTAGGGACCATGAGGAGGAGTTGAGTCTTGTCCCGCTAATGGATCTAAAACCGATCCATTAATGAAGATTCATTCCACTAAAGGATCTCCATTAAACTTCCTCACCAACCCCCATATTTTCATATGGGCTCCACCTATTATGAGTACATCCATCTCCCCATGTTTAAGATATCGAATGTCCGTCGATTAATTTAAATTACTGATAATTTTAATTAATCAACTTCTAACTCCTTGACTAGTACCACTCAACCTTATCATCATGTCGGATCAAATCCACCTGCAGGGTTTAACATGATGAACCTTATGAGCTCATCAAGAGAGCATCATCATCCCGACTCACCAAGACACAGATTCCGTCAATAATCAATGACACACCATGTAATTAATATTATTTCCCAACTTACCAGGCCTATCGATTTAGCAGAATAAATCTCGCCCATTGGTGAATCAAAGAAATAAAATATTAACTATACGTGCCCATTATTATATTGGGATTTAGAGATTGTACTCCATAATAATCCGAGGTCCAATCCAATTATTAAGTCAATACAAATTGGATGACCTCTATTTTGGTCCTGCTCAATGTACACAAAGCACACTAATGTAATTCTATAGTCATGACAAACCACACCTAATTACACTACAATCATCCTGATGATTTGTCCAACTCCATCTCGGTTGTGAGCCTCTACTTATACTATGCAAGGGATTAATAACATGATCTTCTGTGTGTCACGACACACCATGTTATCTACAATGCAGAGTATAAAACTGTTTATGCATATACTAATTTAAACATGCAATTGTGTTGTTGTGATTCTCTTTCAAAATGTAGATAATCATATAAAAAGACAAGTCTTTTAGTATACATCTAACAATCTCTCACTTATACTCAAAGACTCTGTTGTCCTCACACTGCCATACATCTGACTCCCATATCCTCCACATGCCGATCAAAAGCTCTTGCTGGAAGAGCCTTAGTGAAAGGATCCGCCAGGTTGTCCTCCGATGCAATCTTGGCGACAACTACTTCTCCTCGCTTTACGATTTCTAGTATTAGGTGGTACTTGCGCTCTATGTGTTTACTCGTCTTATGGGCTCGTGGTTCCTTCGAGTTTGCAACTGCACCACTGTTATCACAATAGATTGTGATTGATCTGGGCAAACCAGGAATCACATCCAAGTCCATTATGAAGTTTCTAAGCCATACAGCTTCCTTGGCTGCCTCTGAGGTTGCCACATACTCAGCTTTCATGGTGGAGTACGTCACGCATTTCTGCTTGACACTCCTCCATACTATGGTTCCACATCCTAAAGTAAACACAAACCCTAAGGTAGACTTACTCTTGTCCCTGTCTGACTGGAAATCTGAATCTGTATAGCCCACAGGGATTAATTGGTCTGCTCAGTAAACCAACATATAGTCCCTTATCCGTCTCAGGTATTTCAGTATATGCTTTACCACAGCCAATGTCCCTGTCCAAGGTTACTCTGATATCTATTAATCATACCCACGGCAAGGCTGATATCTAATCTCGTGCACAACCTAGCATACATGAGGCTTCCTACAACCGATGCATAAGGAACCGCCTTCATTTTCTCTATCTCCTTTGATGTTTTCGGGCACATATCCTTAGATAGAGGAACTTCATGCCTGAAAGGTAGAAAACCTTTCTTGGAATTTTCCATGCTAAAATGAGTCAGGACAGTGTCTATGTATGAAGCTTGGGATAAGCACAACAACCTTTTCTGGCGATCCCTTACATTTCTTATATACATATGATTCATCCGGACTTTGAATAAATTCATATGACTGGATTACTTCACAAAGCGGATATTCCAAGATCACGAAGCTTGCTTCAATCCAAAAATGGATCGATTAAGCTTGCATACTAGATGCTCTTTGCCCTTCGCAATGAACCCTTCTGGTTGCAGCATGTAGATGGTCTCCTCAAGACTTCCGTTAAGGAAAGCTGTCTTGACGTCCATCTATCATACCTCATAGTCCATATGAGCGACAATAGATAAGAGAATCCAGATAGACTTAAGCATGGCTACCGGCGAAAAGGTCTCCTCATAATCGATACCCTCTTTCTGAGTATACCCTTTCGCAACAAGCCTAGCTTTGAAGGTCTCAACCTTCCCATCTGATCCTCTCTTTCTCTTATAGATCCACTTGCATCCAATGTCTATTATGCCATTGGGTGGTTCTACTAGCTCCCAAACATGATTAGAATCGATAGATTCTATCTCAGAATTCATTTCCCTTTGCCAAGAATCTGCATCCTTATCTTGAAGTGCCTCGTCATAGATCCAGGGATCCGGTTCATGTTCACCAGGGACCAAGTCCGAAGACTCTTCTAAAAACATGAACCTTTCAGGTTGTCTAACAACCCTCCCACTGCGACGAGGTACCACCTGTGCATCTTCTGTGACATACGGTGCAGTGACTTGTGGTGTATCCTCTTGTACAGTTGATACTAAGGTCGAAACGTCCCCTCTTAATTCTTCAAGAACTAGTCTACTCTTGGGTTTGTGATTCATCACATAGTCTTCTGCTAAGAATCTGGCATTCGTGCTAACGATTACCTTCTGATCCTTAGGACTATAGAACATACCACCTTTCGTCCCTCTAGGATAGCCTACGAACAGATGCACTTTCGTACGAGATTCCAACTTATCAGTATCTCCCTTCAGCACATGTGCTGGACTACCCCAAATCTGAACATGTCCTAGACTAGGCTTTCGCCCAGTCCACAGTTCTGTGGTAGTAGAAGGGCCTGAGTTAGATGGTACAAGTTCAGTATGTACGCTGTCGTTTCCAGAGCATATTCCCAGAACGAATCTAGCAACTCAGAGTAGCTCATCATTGACCTAACCATCATCTCCATAAGAGCCCTATTCCTTCTTTCTGCCACACCGTTTTGGTGGGGCATGCCGGGTGCAGTCAACTAGGATTGAATCGCAGCCTCTGATAAGTAGGTCCTAAATTCTCCCAAGAGGTATTCACATCATCCTTGAATTCTTTGAACTTATCAAAGCATTCAGACTTGCGGCGCATCATGTAAACGTATCCATACCTTGAATAATCGTCAATAAAAGTGACGAAGTATTCAAAGTCACCTCTAGCGTAGATGGACATAGGATCACACAAATCAGAATGAACTAGTTCTAACACATCTTTGGCCCTATACCCCTTAGCCTTGAAAGGTCTCTTGGTCATCTTACCTTCCAAGCAAGACTCACAGGTTGGGAAGTCTTCCACCACTAATGAACCCAAGGGTCCATCGGATATCAACCTCTGAATCCTACTAAGGTTAATATGACCATGCTTAAGGTGCCAAAGATATATCTGGTTCATTTTAGAAGGTTTCTTTCTCTTATTTAGGTTAGATGATGAGCTATTGGCCTCTATTTGCATTGTGGGAGTTTTTGGTTCCAGAGTGTACAAATTGTCAATCATAGTACCCGAATAGATAATCTCTCTATTTCTCTTTATAACAACTCTGTTATTAAAAGCAATAGAATATTCATCCTTTATTAATTTAGAAATCGATACCAAGTTCTTTCTAAAAGAGGGTACATATAAGCAATTCCTCAAAACCAAAATTTTATTCCTATCAAACGATAAATAAATGTCTCCAACTGCAACAGCTGCCACCTCCGTAGCATTGCCCATGTAGACGACGATTTTCCCATCAGCTAGCCGTCGGGTTTCCTGGAACCCCTGCAGAGTATTGCAGACATGATCAGTGGCTCCCGTATCTACACTCCAGGTACTGGTAGATAGCACCGCTAAACATGTTTCAACGACTAAGCACGAAGAAATACCTTTGTCTTGACGACGGGGACAGTTCGCCTTCCAGTGTCCAATTTGCTTACACGTGAATCACTTGCCTCTCGGCTTCTTCACGCCAGTCTGAGGTCCCTATGATCCTGCTGCCTTCTTGGACCCACCTTGTTTCTTCTTCTTCCTGCCTTTCGGCACAGAAGTAGAAACCCTTTGAGTAACCAAGGCCTGAGAACTTTGACGAAAAAGCCCCTCTGTTGCCTGGAGTTCTCGTAGCTGTTCCCCTAACGTATATTCACGTTTGTTCATATTGTAGTTGAGCCGGAGCTACTCAAGACTCCTAGGCAGAGACTGGAATATAATGTCGACCTGGGTTTCCCCGTCGATCTGTGCTCCAAGTACCTCAATCTCATTGAGGTGAGCCATCATCTTAAGGGCATGATCCCTTACGGGTGTCCCTTCGACCATGGTAGTCGTCATCAAGCTCTTGATCGCAACCTGCCTAGCAGCCCGACCCTGGTGCTCGAAGAGCCCCTTGAGGTTTAGCATCATATCATAGGCAAAGGCATGACCTGATGCTAATGTTGCAATACATTCGACATAGATGCTAGAATGTAGCACCGCGCCATCTCATCTGCCTTGACCCACTTCTTAAAGCGCTTCCTCTGCTCTTCACTAGAGTTCTCGCCAGGCTTTTAAGGGCATTCTTCGAAGAGCACATATTTGTACTCTTCATCAGTAAGGACAATGTCTAGGGTTTTTTTCCAATCTATGTAATTGGGTCCAGTAAGTTTGTTTTCCTTAAGTATGGTCGCTAGTGGAAAGGTCATTTTGAAAACTACCTGAGAATCACAATAATCACAACTTTAGATTTCGAAAATAAATTGATTCCTCAAACAATAAATTTTGAAATCAACCTACACCTCTAAACACCGAGAAATTCGCATGCCACGATGGTGTGGATGTATACGAATTTCTATATTCGTAAGAGAAGGTTTCACCCATTAATCTTACTATCTTGTCAACCTAACTTTTTGACAAATAAGATTAATAGTTGGTGCACTTCGGCCTTACAAATAATAGCAGTGACTCCGATGGAGAGGATACCATTATTTGTATCTAAGTGTTTATCATTACATGACACTAAAAAAATTATTTCTGATTATGTGTCATCCGATAGGGAAGTACACACGCACTTCAATAATTTTCTATAATCTTTTCTAACCCAGTGATCCACAGAACAAGCCCATCCGATGGGGAGGAAGGCACTCAGAGCCGACGCGCAGACTTGTTCGCATCACTTATCAGATTGTAATGGAGGCCACGGGACCCTTAGGGTCCCTCTCTCACTTAGTTATTTAATTTGAGGAATTTTACATGCACACACACGACAAGCACATAAACCAACATAATGAAATAGAAAAATCCTAGATTTTTCCAACTATCATGGCCTTGGTCTCCAATGCATCTCCAGTCGTATCGCCGCCTCGTCCGCTCCTCCCTACACCATGCGCAAGCCACCATTGAAGGGATCTCCGAGCCGAGATGACTAGCTAATTATTTACATCCATCGATCCTATACTCCACGAAAGAGTGTACATAATATCTAGATCGAAACCAAACAAAAAGCTCGACTAAACACGTGGCGTATTTAATTAAAAAAATAAAATACCTATCTAGCCTCGTCAACTCCGAGGATTTAATTAATTACAAAAATTGCACAATTAATCACACAACCATTATTTAAGCCATGATAAGTTGGAATCTAATGCCTGCATCAAAGAGTTAGCCTACGTACATCCACATATCATCCAGCAAAAATAAAATATATGATAACGTGCAAAAATTAACCGAATCCTAAACACACAAAACTAGAAATCTCAGCTCTGATACCAATTGATGGGTATGGCTTGGTGGGTTTCCTAAGAGAATACTTAGTCGTCCTTGAGAGACCTCTCCATTTCCACGGATTAAAAATTAATTCGAATGAAGACCTGTCTCCCCAACGACCATCTCGTCACCGTATCGATCGATTCGAATTACAACTTAGTCATTCTCAAAGATCAAGCCTTGTAATTCGCCTAACCGAACGACCGCGAAAAAGATGACGAGTGGATCGCCGGTTTTTGTATTTATTATCGGGGTCCAATTAATTAATTATTAACAATGATTATCAAATAATCAAAACCATAATAATTAATTAACATACACATGAAATGATAAGAATAACAAGGAGCCAAGGAAGAAATTTATACCTTCCTTTACCTCGTAGTCTTCTACCTTATGTCCCTTCCCTCTCGTACGTCATGTGGGCGACGAGCTACCGAGAACCGGAATCACCAAGGGCTCCAAAAAATCATCTTCTTCACAAACCACTCCTCCATCTTCCCTTGCGTCGCCGGCCACCAAAAGCCACCCAAGCCCTACCAGCCACTCAGCAGCCCTCGAGAGGAAGGTGAAGAGGAAGAGAAACAAGCTTCTCCTTTGCCAAAACCAACCAGCCGAACCCCTTCCTCCACTTGTGCTTGCGGCGCCGCCGACCACCCTTGCGCCGCCTCCTTCCAGCCGTTGGCCTCTCCTCCCCTGCTGCCGAGCACCACAAAAGGAAGAGGAAGACTCCTCCTTGTCTATGTGAATCTCGTCCAAGTGGTGGTGAAGAAGGGAGGAAAAAAAGAGGAGGAGAACCTCCTCTTGCTTGCGCCGGTCGGTTGCCCTAGGAGAGAGAAGGAGAGGGAGAGAAAGAAAAGCCTTGGTTTTGTTGATTAATTGGATTCAACCTTGGTTTCTTGATCCCATGGGGGGTATATAGGGCTAAGGTAGGGACCATGAGGAGGAGTTGGGTCTTGGCCCGCTAATGGATCTAATACCGATCCATTAATGAAGATCCATTCCACTAAATGATCTCCATTGAACTTCTCAACAACCCCCATATTTTCATATGGGCTCCACCTATTATGAGTACATCTATCTCCTCGTGTTTAAGATATCGAATGCTCGTCGATTAATTTAAATTACTGATAATTTTAATTAATCAACTTCTAACTCATTGACTAGTACCACTCAACCTTATCATCATGTCGGATCAAATCCACCTGCAGGGTTTAACATGATGAACCTTATGAGCTCATCAAGGGGGCATCATCATCCTGACTCACCAGGACACGGATTTCGTCAATAATCAACGGCACACCATGTAATTAATATTATTTTCCAACTCACCGGGTCTATTGATTTAGCAGAATAAATCTCGCCCATTGGTAAATCAAAGAAATAAAATATTAACTATACGTGTCTATTATTATATCGGAATTTAGAGATTGTACTCCATAATAATCTGAGGTTCAATCCAATTATTAAGTCAGTACAAATTGGATGAACTCTATCTGGTCCTGCTCAATGTACACAAAGCACACTAGTGTAATTCTATAGTCAAGACAAACCACACCTATTACACTACAATCATCCCATGGTTTGTCCAACTCCATCTCGGTTGTGAGTCTCTACTTATACTATGCAAGAGACTGATAACATGGTCTTCTGTGCTTCACCACACACCATGTTATCTACAATGCAAAGTATGAGACTGTTTATACATATACTAATTTAAACATGCAATTGTGTTGTTGTGATTCTCTTTCAAAATGTAGATGATCATATAAAAAGACAAGTCTTTTAGTATACATCTAACAAGATGTACCTTTTATAAGGTTATGGGAGGGCACCTATCCCATGATCCCATAATCTTCACGCACGTTGCCTAAAAGGATAAGATTTGGGGTGCATTAAGAGGGAATTATGATGATCATTACATAGTAGAGTGCGTCCTTTGGAACCATTCTAGGCCCACATTCTTGTAGCCATTGCTATTAATCTAGGACTAGGGTTCCTCTACTGAGCTTAAGACTTCCTGTCATGAAGGGTCGTAGCATGGCGGTGTGAGTACGGGGGCCAGCTTGGGCTGCTACTAAAGGTCTAGAACCCAAGAGTTGGCCTGCGCTGACCTGATTCGCTGAGTTCAAGGGGCTTACCCAAGTAGGGCTCCTGCTGAGTTATAGTCACGACCATGGATGAGATGTCTTTGTCCCAGGGTTTTGAGAGGGAGCTTGACCCTGATACCAAACCTACTCCCCATGATTTCTACTCGGGCTTTTGTTGAGGAGTCTGTCCTAAGCTCAGGGTCTGACCAAAGCTCGGGTCGAGGCATTTCCTGAAGGTTTTGAGAGGGAACTTGACCCTAATACCAGACCTACCCTGTTGAGAGGGAAATCGCCTTATGATGTAAACATTTATATTAATAAATGATAATTCACTATTTGACTATACATGTTTTGTGTATTTGATTGGGATCTTAAACTCATCTACTGAATGTCCGCAATACAACTCACAGCATAAGAGAATTTGTGATGGGATCACAACTAGTGATTATCTCTAATGTGCAATTGTGAAGTATTGAAATTATCCCTAGTCGATGAATTGATAAAAACGGACACTATCAATTCTGTTGAGACTAGCATGGATTATTCTCTAATCAGCTGATTTTCACTGGCTGGTGACATTGGGATGTCCGGAGATAAACATGGATGCTAGTTAAGGGAACTAGTTCATTGGAGTGACTAGCTGTAAAACTTCATATGGTTATCTATAAAGATATGTCAATGAAGTTCTTACTGCAGCTTAAGTGCGATGTTCCTTTGACTTGCGGTGTTCAAGTCATCTTGGTCATGGAGACTTATACTTTGACATCTTAAGCAAGCATCTCCAAGGAGGTGTGGACCCAGGATGATTGGGTATGAGCCGAAGTGCCCGAAGATGTTTGAACAGCCTACAAAGGATTCACCACTCCTTGCGAGGAGATGTATACCCAGGCCTATCGTCGGATTGTTACTCAAAACCTCTGGCCAGAGTATATCATGTTAAGAGTGCGAGTCTCTTAAATACATGAGAGTAATTAGAAATCCAAAGGACGAGAAAGACATTACTTGGGCTAGGTGTGACGTAGTCAGCCTAGTGGGGACTGACACAAATAGACCGTGTCCTGAACCAAGTGGGTATAAGATGGTGAAGGGAATGGGGCACGACTCATTAGAGCTGCTGAAGGGTTTCAGAATAATTTCTTCTGAGGTCAAACCGTTGATCTTTCGATTAATTGGGGATCATGATGTACTACTAGGTGTCACTCATGATCGTTCTATAATTGGTTGATTATAGACGACCAACATAAATCGAAAGCCTATTTAGTCACACGCACTACGAGTAATCCGAGGGATTTAAAACGAGTTGAAAATTGGATTTTCCGATCAAGAGAAATAAGTCGAATCTGAGTTAATCAGAGGCGCAATGGAAGCTAAAATTGGCTAAGTCTTTTGAAGGTTTATTGGGCGAATTAAATGAGTTTAATTCGCGATTGGTGGGGCTTGATTGGCCGGCCAAGGAGGGTGCCAAACCCCCTTGGTTTGGCCGGCCACCTAAAGGGAGAAAACCAATTAATTTTGGTTTAATTAATAAAATAGATCTAGCACGATTTATTTTATGGATAAATAAATTTGTATAAAGAAATTTATATAAATAAATTTATGGAAATTTACTCTTTTATGGAAGTTAAAATAATCCATGAATTGGTTTATTTTAATTTTATAAAATCAATTATGAATTGATTTTTCCATAATAAGAAAGTTTATAAATTTCTTATAAAATTTATTCCATAATTTAAAGAGAAGAAGAATTTGTTTTATTATAAATTAGTTATAATAAGACTAGGCTTAACGGAATAAGTCATAAGAAATTTTATAAGATAAAAATTCTTATGATAACTAATTCCGTTAATTCTGTTAAAGAGGAGACTTAGCGAGGGAGAAGCAACTATATAAGGAACCATAGGCAAGCCTTGGATTCCCAATCAATAATCGGGTATTGATATAGAGCTCCCTCTCTCTCTCTCTTTTATCTTCTCCTTCCCTTCTCCCCACCTAGGGCCAGCGCCCACATTGAAGCTTCTAGGGCCGGCGCCCCTTGAAGCACCTTCCTCCATCTAGGGCCGGCGCAAATCCCTCCTCCCCTCTTGGTTGCCGTGAGCTATCAAGAAGAAGGAGAAGCCAACCAAGAAGAAGAAGAAGCGGATCTCATCTCCTTCCCTCTCGGAATTCGATTCCGTTTCTTGGTGGTTAGTTTCCTATTTTTCTCTTGTTCTTCTTTGTTGTGCCTATAGAGAATCTAGTAGTTCTCGTCGGCACAAAACTCGTGACTTTGCGAAGTCATCCCGAAGAGAACTCGGCGTGGACGCGAATGAGGCGAAGCTTCCAAGGGACGCTACGGTTCGATCTCGTCCCTTTCTTCGAGTTACGCGAGGTACAAAGTAAATTAGTTTACTTTTCCGCAATGTTTTAATTTATGATTATGTCAACACATCATAAGGTTGCATGCTAGATACGCAGTTAAAATAATTTAGGAAATTATTTTATGCTAATTCTTCCGCTGCACGTAAAAATTTAAAATTTTACGAACCCGTATCCTTGTCGACATGCACCCGGTCCCAACAGTGGTATCAGAGCCAGTTAGTGTTCGACATAATTATATAATTGTTTTGCGGAAAACTTTGTCATAATCTCAATTTTGGAAAAAAAAATTTCAATTATGGAAACTTTCCAATTATAATAAATTTTAGATTTAGTAATTTCTAAGTTTGGAAATCCTCATGAAATTTCGCAAACTTTTGAAATATCCTAGTTTCTAAAAAATTTTATAATAATTATGAAAACTTCCCATCTTTGGAAACTTTCCAATTTTGGAAATTTTCTATTTTAGAAATTTTCCAACTTTGGAAATATGTATGTTTTCTTTGTACCAGAAACTTACAATTATTCTGAAAACCAATTTATGAAATCTCGCAATTTTGGGCACTTTCTTTTAAGAAAGTCTAGACAAATTCATGGACAGTTAATTGACAATTAAATTTGAATTGGTCTTTAAATTGACAACAAAATTCTTTATCTTGGATTGAGCCTCGGGGAGCCGTCCAATTTAAAGCTAGTTGTTGTAATTTAATTTCCCAATTTTTTAATTGAAATTGTCATGTTTGATTTGGATTGAGCCTCGGGGAGCCGTCTAATTGGATTTACAACCAATTATTTTTCTTTGGGTATCTGAGCCTCGGGGAGCCACCCTTAGAAAACGATTTGTTGTAATTAATTAAATCCATGAATAAAATATGTTTTAAGAGGTGATGCTCTTACATATTGTTGTCTCCAAAATTAATTAGGAAATGGTTTCCTATAGAGTTTTCTTAAATGAGATTTTCATGAAAATAATATGTCGTTGAATTAAGGGAATTGCCTCTTAATTTAATAAGATTTGATTTAGAGAAATCAAAGTCTTAAACATATTATTTCCAAAATTGATTATGACAATTTAGGAAATTGTTTCCCAAAACAATTCCTTTAATAAAGTATGAAATTAGAATGAGGAAATCCGGTTCCTAATTCAATTAATGAGACTTGATAACTTAAGTCACATACATACTTTATTAAGGAAATCGTTAGTCATGACATATGTCATGAATGAGCATTAAAAAGGAAAAGATGAGACCCAAAACCCCTTACAAAATATTAAGGCTAACACCTTCCATTAATATGGTTAGAACCGGAGTTTTATTTCTCGTTTGGGTTGATGGACACATCCATGCCCGACTTGAACCTCAACATGTTCAAACCATGGAATTAGTTTATGAATAATATAGTTGGAGTCAGAGGTCAATCCTTAGTTTTGGTTGTTGGACACATCCAAGCCTGACTAAACGGTTGAATGAGCTCCAACCATATTAAAACTATTTCTTGATTAATGGGTCAGCCTTAAGCTTGGAGCATCGATTTGTTGTGCCACAGCCAAGGTCGATGTAAAGAGAGGTGCAGTTGGGTGCTATGTAAAATGTTACATACTTGTTAATGAGTTAACAACCCAATGATTTATGCAAACATTCAATTAGTTGATAGCATAAAGTGATGTAATCGATGTAATTACCTACCTTCATAGCTAAGAAAAACTTGATGGCCACAGTCATGGTTGTTCTTATCTATGGTTGGATATCAACCTATTTGGAGATGTTCCTACGATCTCCCGAATTGATAAAAAGGGTTATTCAATTTGAAAAATAAATAGGATTTTTTAATTAATGTATATTGATACATTCTTTAATCATTCTTCTCACATAAACTCAATTTGTATTTCTAGGATAATCACTCGATAATGTCTTCTCTAAACTTGCGTTCCATTTTGGACACCAAGAAACTGACTGGGCCGAACTTCATGGACTGGCTTCGAAACCTGAGGATAGTCCTTAAGGCAGAGAAGCTTGCTTATGTCCTTGAAGATCAACTTCCCAACCATCCTCCAGAAAATGCAACTCCAGACCAATTGTTGGCCTATCAGAAACATATGACCGATTCTGAACTTGCGAGTTGCATTATGCTAGCCTCTATGGTACCTGAGCTGCAAAAGCAGCATGAGCATATGGATGCTTATACCATCATCTTCCATCTTCATGAGTTGTTTGAAGAGCAGGCGAGATCCGAAAGGTTCGAAGTCTCCAAACTCCTCTTCACCACTAAGATGCAGGAAGACACTTCTGCCTCGCAGTTTGTGTTAAAGATGTTGGGGTATATTGAGCGACTGAGCGCACTCGGTTTTGCAATGGATCATGAACTAAGTATTGACTTAATTTTGAATTGTTTGCCTAAAAGTTATTCACAATTTTGATGAACTATCGGATGAACAAACTAGAGACCACCATTCCTAAGTTGCTCAACCTGCTGAAGACTGTAGAGCCTTTTGTAAAGCCGGATCAAAAGGCGATACTGTTAGCTGGTTCCTCAAAGAAAGGTTCTAAGAGGAAGGCCAAAGAACAGAATAAAGGGAAGCAGAAAAAGACCAAAAAGACTGAAAAGAAACCAAAAGGAACTTGCCATCATTGTGGCAAGGAGGGTCACTGGCGAAGAAACTGCAAGGTTTATCTTGAGTCCTTGAAGAATAAGGCATCCGATGCCCCATCCTCTTCAAGTATCTTCGTTATTGAATGTCACTCTATTTCCTCAAATACCTGGGTACTTGATACTGGGTGTAGCTCACATATATGTAATGACATAAAGGGGCTAAGGAATAAAAGAAGACTCGTCAAGGGAGAAGCAAATTTACGAGTTGGAAATGGAGCAAAGGTTGTTGCTAATTCCATCGGAACATATTTGCTAAAGCTCCCGACTGGACGTGTCTTAGAATTGGATAATTGTTATTTAGTTCCTTCGTTAATAAAGAACATTGTATCTATTTCATGTTTGAATGAAAAGGGTTATCATTTAACTTTTAGTAACAATTGTTGTTACATAACTTTAAATGGCGTTCTTTATGGGAATGGAACTTTGTGCAATGGCATCTACACGTTAGATTTATCCAGTGACGTTTTCAATATCGAAGTTAGCAACAAACGTGCTCGAATAGATAATCGAATAGACTCCTACACGTGGCACTGTCGTCTTGGCCATGTAAGTAAGAAATGCATGACCGAATTACACCGATGTGGAATTTTGGAATCATGTGAACCCGGTTCATTTGATACATGCGAATCATGCTTAAAAGGCAAGATGACCAAATTACCCTTTTCCGGAAAAGGTAATCCAGTGAGAGAAGTGCTTGGTCTAATACATACTGATGTATGTGGACCAATGTCAACTCTAGCACAAGGAGGCTATAGCTACTTCATCACCTTTATCGATGATCACTCACGATTCGGGTATGTGTTCTTGATGAAACACAAATCTGAAGCTTTTGAGAAATTCAAAGAGTTCAGAAATGAAGTAGAGAAACAACTTGACAAAAGTATTAAAATACTTCGATCCGATCGGGGTGGTGAATACTTAAGTCAAGAGTTTCAAGATTATCTTAGGGACAATGGGATATTGTCCCAATGGACTCCGCCGTATACACCACGGCATAATGGTGTATCTGAGAGGCATAACCGAACCTTGATGGACATGGTTAGATCCATGATGAACCATGCAACTCTTCCAAAATCCTTTTGGGGTTATGCACTTAAGATAGCTGATTACTTGCTAAACAGAGTCCCGACCAAGGTAGTCTCTACTACTCCATATGAGATATGGAATAGTAAGAAACCTCACTTAACTCACCTTAAGATATGGGGTTGTCCCGCTTAGGTGAAGCGGACTATATCAGACAAATTGGATGCTAAGTCTGATAAATGTCTATTTATTGGGTACCCTAAGGAAACGAAGGGTTACCAATTCTATCATCCCTTGGAACAAAAGGTGTTTGTTTCAAGGCATGCTGTATTTCTGGAAAAAGAATTTCTTTTACATGAAAACAGTGGGAGTAGCATTGAACTTGATGAAGTTCAAGAAACTCCAATAGACATTACAGAGACACCAAGTCTAGGCCCACAACCGATAATTCATAGTGATGAGCTATCAGTTGAACCTAAAACAATACCACCTCTTCGTAGGTCTGATAGGGCACGCAATATTCCAGAGAGATATGAATTTCTCGTAAGTGAATCGAACGACATGTTACTCATAAGCGATAATGAACCTATCAGTTATGAAGATGTCCTGAAAAGTTCAGAAAGGGACAAATGGCTTGAAGCCATGAAGTCGGAAATGGATTCCATGTATGAAAACCAAGTATGGGACTTGGTTAACCCACCTGAAGAGATTAAGCCCATAGGGTGCAAGTGGGTTTTCAAGAAGAAAACCGACATGGAAGGTAATTATGCTTAAATCCATTCGGATGCTCCTAGCCATAGCAGCTCATTATGATTATGAGATATGACAAATGGATGTGAAAACAGCTTTCCTTAATGGAAACCTGCTTGAGGATGTATACATGATACAACCTGAAGGTTTCACATCGGTTGATAAAACCAAAGTATGCAAGCTTCGACGATCCATATATGGATTGAAGCAGGCATCTAGGAGCTGGAACATCCGTTTTGATGAGACAATCAAAGAGTTTGATTTCTCACAAAATCCTGACGAACCTTGTGTGTACAAGAAGGTTAGTGGGAGTGCAGTCGTATTCCTAGTATTATATGTCGATGACATTTTACTTATAGGAAACGATATATCAGTTTTACAGACAGTTAAAATTTGGTTGTCCAAAACTTTCTCCATGAAAGACCTGGGAGAAGCAACCTATATCCTTGGGATTAGAATCTATAGAGATAGATCAAAACGGTTGCTTGGTCTTTCGCAGTCTACATATATAGACCGAGTGCTAAAAAGGTTTAGCATGTCGGAATCCAAGAAAGGTTACCTTCCCATCAGGCATGGGAACAACCTTTCAAAGTCTATGTGTCCGCGCACAGAAGACGAGAGGATTTGCATGAATAAGATTCCCTATGCATCCGCGATAGGATCTATCATGTATGCTATGTTATATACTAGACCCGATGTATCGTATGCTTTGAGCGTCACAAGCAGATACCAGTCGGATCCAGGAATGGATCATTGGGCGGCTGTCAAGACAATCCTTAAGTACTTAAGAAGAACTAAGGATGTGTTCCTAATATATGGAGAAGGAGATATGGTAATACGTGGGTATACAGATGCCAGTTTCCAGACAGATAAGGATGACTCCAAATCGCAGTTTGGATACGTGTTTACTTTGAATGGAGGCGCAATAAGTTGGAAGAGTTCCAAACAAGACACCGTAGCGGATTATACCACGGAAGCAGTTTGGATCAAGAAGTTTGTTTCGAAACTTGGTGAGGTTCCAACCATTGATGAAGCAGTGTCGGTTTACTGCGACAACAATGGAGCTATTGCACAAGCAATGGAACCAAGGTCTCATCAGCGATCCAAACACGTGCTTTGCCGCTATCATCTGATCAGAGAAATTATAAGTAGGAATGACATACAAATTGAGAGGGTTCCCACTGAAAGGAATATAGCGGATCCTTTAACTAAGGCCTTGCCTCAAAGCAAGTTTGAGGGACATGTTAGAGCCTATGGTATTGGATACCGTAGCGATTGACATTAGGCCAAGTGGGAGTTTGTTAGTGATATGAGAGAAGTGTCCTAAGACAATCGCCTTATGATGTAAACATTTATATTAATAAATGATAATTCACTATTTGAGTATACATGTTTTGTGTATTTGATTGGGATCTTAAACTCATCTAAGGAATGTCCGCAATACAACTCACAGCATAAGAGAATTTGTGATGGGATCACAACTAGTGATTATCTCTAATGTGTAATTGTGAAGTATTGAAATTATCCCTAGTCGATGAATTGATAAAAACGGACACTATCAATTCTGTTGAGACTAGCATGGGTTATTCTCTAATCAGCTGATTTTCACTGGCTGGTGACATTGGGATGTCCGGAGATAAACATGGATGCTAGTTAAGGGAACTAGTTCATTGGAGTGACTAGCTGTAAAACTTCATATGGTTATCTATAAAGATATGTCAATGAAGTTCTTACTGCAGCTTAAGTGCGATGTTCCTTTGACTTGCGGTGTTCAAGTCATCTTGGTCATGGAGACTTATACTTTAACATCTTAAGCAAGCATCTCCAAGGAGGTGTGGACCCAGGATGATTGGGTATGAGCCGAAGTGCCCGAAGATGTTTGAACAGCCTACAAAGGATTCACCACTCCTTGCGAGGAGATGTATACCCAGGCCTATCGTCGGATTGTTACTCAAAACCTCTGGCCAGAGTATATCATGTTAAGAGTGCGAGTCTCTTAAATACATGAGAGTAATTAGAAATCCAAAGGACGAGAAAGACATTACTTGGGCTAGGTGTGACGTAGTCAGCCTAGTGGGGACTGACACAAATAGACCGTGTCCTGAACCAAGTGGGTATAAGATGGTGAAGGGAATGGGGCACGACTCATTAGAGCTGCTGAAGGGTTTCAGAATAATTTCTTCTGAGGTCAAACCGTTGATCTTTCGATTAATTGGGGATCATGATGTACTACTAAGTGCCACTCATGATCGTTCTATAATTGGTTGATTATAGACGGCCAACATAAATCGAAAGCCTATTTAGTCACACGCACTACGAGTAATCCGAGGGATTTAAAACGAGTTGAAAATTGGATTTTCCGATCAAGAGAAATAAGTCGAATCTGAGTTAATCAGAGGTGCAATGGAAGCTAAAATTGGCTAAGTCTTTTGAAGGCTTATTGGGCGAATTAAATGAGTTTAATTCGCGATTGGTGGGGCTTGATTGGCCGGCCAAGGAGGGTGCCAAACCCCCTTGGTTTGGCCGGCCACCTAAAGGGAGAAAACCAATTAATTTTGGTTTAATTAATAAAATAGATCTAGCACGATTTATTTTATGGATAAATAAATTTGTATAAAGAAATTTATATAAATAAATTTATGGAAATTTACTCTTTTATGGAAGTTAAAATAATCCATGAATTGGTTTATTTTAATTTTATAAAATCAATTATGAATTGATTTTTCCATAATAAGAAAGTTTATAAATTTCTTATAAAATTTATTCCATAATTTAAAGAGAAGAAGAATTTGTTTTATTATAAATTAGTTATAATAAGACTAGGCTTAACGGAATAAGTCATAAGAAATTTTATAAGATAAAAATTCTTATGATAACTAATTCCGTTAATTCTGTTAAAGAGGAGACTTAGCGAGGGAGAAGCAACTATATAAGGAACCATAGGCAAGCCTTGGATTCCCAATCAATAATCGGGTATTGATATAGAGCTCCCTCTCTCTCTCTCTTTTATCTTCTCCTTCCCTTCTCCCCACCTAGGGTTGGCGCTCACATTGAAGCTTCTAGGGCCGGCGCCCCTTGAAGCACCTTCCTCCATCTAGGGCCGGCGCAAATCCCTCCTCCCCTCTTGGTTGCCATGAGCTATCAAGAAGAAAGAGAAGCCAACCAAGAAGAAGAAGAAGCGGATCTCATCTCCTTCCCTCTCGGAATTCGATTCCGTTTCTTGGTGGTTAGTTTCCTATTTTTCTCTTGTTCTTCTTTGTTGTGCCTATAGAGAATCTAGTAGTTCTCGTCGGCACAAAACTCGTGACTTTGCGAAGTCATCCCGAAGAGAACTCGGCGTGGACGCGAATAGAGGCGAAGCTTCCAAGGGACGCTACGGTTGGATCTCGTCCCTTTCTTCGAGTTACGCGAGGTACAAAGTAAATTAGTTTACTTTTCCGTAATGTTTTAATTTATGATTATGTCAACACATCATAAGGTTGCATGCTAGATACGCAGTTAAAATAATTTAGGAAATTATTTTATGCTAATTCTTCCGCTGCACGTAAAAATTTAAAATTTTACGAATCCGTATCCTTGTCAACATGCACCCGGTCCCAACATACCCCTCGTGATTTCTACTCGGGCTTTTGTTGAGAAGCCCGTCCTCAGGTCAGGGCCTGACCAGAGCTCGGGTTGGGGCTTTTCTTGAAGATTGAGACAAGGTATTTATATCCGATGACGTGGTCTTTTGAGCTAGCTTGTCCTATCTCAACCCAGCATCATCCTACATCAAATTTTCTTTCCACTGTAGAAATATTTTCTTGCCTTTGACTTATTAGATGTTATAAATAAATTAAAGGAGGACAATAGGAAAGATTTTAGAGCAAAAACTTGTGTATTTGTGAGTTTATTTGATTAAAATCACACAAACCGTACATTAGCCACACAAGAACGGGTCAACCTTTGACGTATAATCATCAACCATACCCACCCATTTCCTTGCTTAATATAACCATCCATACCATTCATCCACCACCTTACTTCTTCCTATATAACCATCCCCGTTGCTCCATTCTAACTCACCTCACCTCCTTTAATCACAAAAGAAACCTTCACACAAGCTCCACAGCCTGACCCTTGTCAGCCATGGGTGGTTGTGTGAGCAGACCAAGGGATATAAGCAGCAAGCCCCCTGAGGATGACGATGTCCCTACCGTAGAAACCCATGATCAGGTATATGTATCCAACAAATTATTAAGGCATAATTATTTACTTCAACGACCAACCTTTTTTTTCCCGTGTTCTATAACTCTTATGCGTGTGCATGACATGATAGGTTCCCGTATCACAGAGCGTGAATGAAGAACCAATCGGTGTCAAAGAAGAAGGGGATAAGATAGAGCAAAGCGAGGACAATAAGAAAGAGCCCGAGGTTGATAAGGTGAGTGATAGTGATAAAGAAGAGTCCAAGATAGAGAAGGTAAGTGAGATCCCACTGATTAAAGAGGAGAAGATTGAGGAGGTGAAGGTCCATACTTAAGAGAAAACAAGCCAGAGTTGTTCTCTCACAATTGTTTAATGTGATCACTCTTATTTGCCTAATTATATTGTTTTCTTCGAAGCGTTGTCACTGATTTATATTCTTGAGTTAGCAATTTAATATATTATTTGTTTCTCACTCTTTTTCGTTAAACTAATTATAATTATTTTGTTCCAACTCTATCTTGCAAATGACTCTCATAACAATTCATCTTAAATTTATTTTACATTTAAAAAATAACGAATGATTTTATCAATTTCTAGTATAAATATAAAAAAATAGTATTGAAAGGATATATTTTATTAAAAAATATAAATTTTAGAAAATATATATTTAATTTTAATAATACAATTTTTAAAAAAGGAAATTTAGAACTTATTAATAATTTTTAGATCAATAACTCAATATAAAAATTAGTTTAAATTTTGAATTATAATTAAAATCTATTTATGATTTGAAGTCGATGCTTCGAAACTCCAAAGCTTAGTTGTAGTTTTGAAGCAGAGGGGATCGCCAAGTCAACTCGGAATGTGGTAAGTCACTGAGTTAGACTTCAAGCTGTAAACAATGCTTAGTTGGTAGTGCTGAAGCAAAGGCGAGAGTGGTTCGTCAAGTCAACTCGGAATGTGGTAAGTCATTGAATTAGGCCTTCAAGAGTTCAAGGTGTAAATATGATTCAACCTGCATAAATATGGAAAAGTTAAAGGCGCTAGAGGTTATTTGTAGCAAGTCCTTCTAGGTGGCAAAGGTGATTCACTCGCACCAGTATCTCCATCAATCCGTCTCAGGACTAACACGGAAGAGATAAATCATGAGAGCTACTAGCTCGGATATGTGGTTAGTACGTGGGGAGAACGGACATATTAGCTTTATTAAGTTTTGACCCTCATATCTCAAGATGACAACACCCACATATTAATTATCAATCTATCCTGTGAGGACTCCAAATCCTTCCAATATTTAAGTCACTAGGAGAATAAGGAGTACAAAGGCAACTGAATTCAAAGAGAAAAAAAGATTCACGTACCTTATATATGCATATTTTTTTTATAAGGGAGGAATACCTATGAAGATCATGCTAAGATCTCCGAAAAATCTAGGATCATTTATCTATTTCAGCCACCAATCGATGTATCTACCATTTAATTCTAGCAAAACAAATTATATAGTCATTATAGGGGCACAATTACTAGGGATCACCATCTCAATTGTAGCCATGCCACCTAGATAAATGATAAGGTAACATCTTGACTAAGGTGGATCTATTAATGGGATTCTAGTTTATCCCACTAAGCTTGAGCCTATAAATTCAAGAGATGGACTATACCACTAGCTCAGGAGACTAAGCTATATAAGGAACTTAAAAGATGAAGTTATATAAGAAACTCAAAAAACCAAAACCAAGTAATATAGAGATCTTGGGAAACTGAGTTGTATCGAGTGTAGGATCGGTCCGATCAATAGAGGGAGAGGTGTGTGAATATTGATCTTTTGTTTTCCCGCTTTTTCGTCATTCTTTCTACAGAGTGTTTGTTGCAGTGGAAAATACAAATTACAAATAACACGAAAAGGAATGTCTCGTAAGATTTTACTTGGTTCTTAACCCCCCCAGGGTTAGTACGTTCAAGGCCTATACACTCAAATGTGAGTCCACTAGTGGTCTTTTTACGAAAGCTTTCTGGAGACGGAGAAACTCATCTTATAGTTTAAGTTCAAACAAAAATATTAAGAATAAAGTGTGCGTGCTTGAAATAATTACAAACAATTTGCCAACAGTCGATCTGGAAACTCCTAAGTGTCACACACTCCTGGCGCTTCTCTAGTCGTACGAGCAGAGCCTTGTCACTTTTCTTTAAGCATAGAGAGGTAGAGTAGTAGAAAGAATTGATTATTGAAGCCTTTGTTCGCTACTACTAATATAGAGTCATTTCGGAGGGTCTAGACCAGCCCCGAGCGCCTGGATTCTGACCTCATCTGATTGGAATTAGTCGCGGCTTATCCGACTCAATCATATCCTAGTCCTGGTGTCTAAAACCTTTCTAGGTACCTAGATCCAATAGGAGTGCCCGAATCCATCTGATCCAGTGGTTGCCTATGGTTTGCGTCTGTCTACTCCCTTAGTCTTCTTTTCGGCTCCAAGTTCCTACAAGACAATCATACATATACAAACAAGTAACCTAACTTAATCCTATAAGTCTACCTAATCTACTAGGCTCACATTTTACTTGGAGGTCACTTCTCCAAGACTTTACCACCTAAGGATCACTCCCTTAGGATCAAGTAGCACTCTTGTAAGTATACCAACATACTAGGCTTAATGTTTGCAATTCCTTCAAGACTTTACCACCTAAGGCATACCCCTTAGAATTTTCCTTTGCCAAGCATCTAGTTACCTTGACCTACTTGGACTTGCTAGTCACTTGGTAGACTACTTACCCCTGCCAACACATCTGGTCATATTGACCTACCTAGACTTTTGCCTAACATTCGGTTCTTACTAACCTATTAGGTTTTTCCCTTGCTAGTTATCTGGTCAACATTAACCTAATTATACTTCACTCTATTAGTCATTCGGTTAACCTTGACTTAACTAGACTTCTTACTCAAAACATCAATTCATTTTTAGATCAACCCTTAGTCAAACTTGACTAGACCTTGGTGTATGTCAAATATCAAAATCCTATATATTGATTCCACCAACATTGAGAACTTGAGAAACTAAGTTATATGAGGAACTTGATTTTCACACATGCTTATAAGAATGTTAACTTGGAATGAATCTATTAGAGATGGCTCATATGGGGGCCATGCCAAGCACTCCCCTGGTAGGGAGCATGACCAAGTCGTGATCCT
This sequence comes from Boesenbergia rotunda, assembly GCA_024364735.1. Lineage (NCBI taxonomy): Eukaryota > Viridiplantae > Streptophyta > Magnoliopsida > Zingiberales > Zingiberaceae > Boesenbergia > Boesenbergia rotunda. The sequence goes on along the minus strand of JAGFNQ010001948.1, from coordinate 170,103 downwards.
CTCTAGAGTAGTTGTAGAATATAGAACACGACCATATTGTCGAGCACAGCTAAGCCTGGTCAACAGGCACTGCTAAGCCATGTCGGTGTTGGTTTTACGAATGTGTGTTTTAAAATTTTATTTCAACAAACAAACAGTGGAAGCATGATAATAATCTATATTATTACATCACACGCATGACACATATACATGATACACACATGCACTAGACATAACCACAAATCAAAGTGTTCATTTAGGAATTATACCTGTGAGTTTGTAATCGAACCTTGTAGAGAGCGTTTTCTAGCCTCTCAAAGCTAGCCTCTATCAAAATCAACAAGCAAGTCTAACGAGACTTGCCTCTATCAATATCCATGTCAAGATATCTTCAAGACAGCTTCTCTAAGCTATAAGTTTTTCGTCTCTGATTGGTAGTAGCCAAGTGTAGAGATGAAGTGATCCGAGAGAGAACCCCATGACACGACTTGGCGAGCAGTGACAACTAGTTGTTGATGATGTCGAAATTGTCGACAATCATTGCACTAAAATTGTCAGCACCAAATTCATCGATAACAAGGTCTGGTAGCTAGAGTTGGCCAGTGGTACAAGGAGGGGTTGCCTCCTTGGTTAGCGGCACATGAGAAGAGGAAGAGGGAAGGAGAGGAAAACCTAATCAGATTAGGTTTTTCTCTAATCGACCATTGATTAGACTTCTTTTCCTTATGGAGGGTGTATTTATACATCTCTTCAATAACTTGAGGAACAAGTCATCTTCGAAATCCATTAACCCAATAGCAACCCAATCCATTGCCATTAAGTTTGGTTCAAAACCAAAAACATTTTTGTTCACAACTAAACCAAACTCTTTTAGTTTATCGTTAAACTATCTTGGTTCATAACTAACCAAATCCTTTTGATTTATTATTAAACCATAATGAATTTAACCTTGCCTACAAGAGGCATGACCCACCATCACATCCGTTGAGCCAAACACCTTCTATAGTTGCTCCTCGTTTGGTCCTACCAAACTTTGTCTCTCTCAATCAGAGAATTCAATTCTCTTACTTATTTTATGTTTATCAGATATACTCGTAATGCGTGTGACCTAATAGATTGTTTATAATTAACCATCAATTATGAATCGATCATGAGTGACACCTTTCATCATGATTCCCAATTAATCAGAAAATCATAGTTAATTCCAGAACCATTTCTGAATCCTTTAGCAACTACTGTAAATAGTGCATATGGTCCTTTCACTTATCTCATACCCATTTAATTCAAGACATAGTCTATGTGTCAATCTCTACTAGGTTGACTACGTCACACCTAGCTCAAGTTATACTACTTTATTCTTTGGATTTAAATTACTCAGACATATGTCCAAGAGTACCATACTCTTGACATGTAATGGTTTAGGTAAAGACTTCGAGTAATAATCCCGAAAAGTCGCCATAGGATATACATCACCATATGCAAGGAGTGGTGAATCCTCTGTGGGATATCCAAACACCATTGAATATTTTGACTTATACTCAATCATTTCGGGTTCACACCTCCAAGGAGATGCTTACTTAAGATGTCAAAGTATAAGCCTCCACGATCAAGATGACTTGAATACCTCAAGTCGAAGCAAACTTGCACTTAAGTTATAATGAGAGCGTCATTGATATATCCATATATGTATAGAATCATATGAAGTCTCATGACAGGTCACTACAATGAACTAGTTACTCTTAACTAATATCTACGTTTAACTCTTGACATCCTAATGTCTCTAGCCAGTGAGGAACAGCTGCTTGGTTAAACAAAGGAGTATAACACTTGCTAGTATCTCAAAATCGATGATGTCTGAACTCATCAATTAAGTGACTAGAGATTATTTCAATATATTCATAATTACACATGCAGAGATACTTATTAGTTGTGATCCAATCACAAGTTCTCTCATGCTATGAATCATATTGCGGGCATTCAGTAAATGAGTTTAAGATCTAATCATATATAGAGAGAATATACACTCAAATAGTGAATTTATTTATCCAATAAATAATATTATATAAGGTGATTATTTTAGGACACCTCTCAAATATAACAATTGGTGGGCATGACCATGCCACTAGTCACGACATGGTTGTGATCAAATTTGTTGGAGAGAGTACACCTGGGGCACGACCTAGCCATGTGGTGCCCCATTCTGGAAGAATGTTGGCTCAGGTATGCCAGTGCCATGGGGGTACAGCTTGGTCGTGCATTAACCTAACGGGGGCAAGGATTTGCGGGATTTATGGAATTTCATGTAATACATGGTATTTTAGGTCCAAAATACCATATAGGAATTAGGGTTGTATAAATAAGTTCATTGCAACCCTAAAAGGATATAGAGAAATTCTAATAAAGAGTTCTTAACTGTTTGTGGAGTAGGCACATCGCCAAACTATAGTAAATCTTCTTTATCTCTCTTCTCATGCTTCCTCTACGTCTTCTTCTTTGGTTTCTTCTTGGTAATTCTTCTCATTTATTGGGGCACTATCACAACATAATTCACATGGACTTATTTTCCATGCTGGAGTAGGATCAATATCCTAGAATATCAAAAGAGGAAAGGGGTTCACGTACCTTAGTATTTATAAGGGAAGAATACCTACGAAGATCATGCCTACGATCTCTGGAAAATCTAGGACCATTTGTCTATTTCAACCCCCAATTAGTGAATCTACCATTTAATTCTAGCAAAACCAATTACATGGTCATTAGGAAATTAGGAGGAATCAATGATAACCATTATTTTGTCATGATATTTAGGCTCCTATTTTCATATTTTTGACTTTCTCTTTGATTTAATTTCGAGTTTATATAATATTTCACGTGTTTGATTTGTTTTTGGACTTTAAACCATTTATCTTTTATTTGTGAAACTATGCTAATTATTTGAATGTGTTCTTTGTAGGTGATTAAAAGGTTATGGATTCGAGTTGCTTCAAATTGTTAATTTTGAGATTAATTGAAAAAATCCAATCTGATCTAATCTAGATCGTTCATTTAATATTCAAGGAAATCTAAGTTATCTATTATTGTTAGGACCCCCCCCCCTCAAGTGGAAAGCATTTCTGTTTGATATCCGATCCTCAACTCACCAAGACTTTCTACCCCTTGGTCCACCCCACCTATTAGGGCTTCACTGCCTAGCCACAACTAAGACTTCTCTGCCTGATATCTGGTCCTCTTGATCAAGACACGGAAGTCTATACTTGCTTTATTCAAACCTGAACTCACATGGTTAGATGTAGATCATTGCTCTAGCTTGTGGTTCTTTCGGCAGTTAGTCTGGTGAAGAGTGATCTGGCTCTGATACCAATTCTTAGGACCAAAAGAAATTTAGATATCTCCACAATGGTATGATATTGTTCACTTTGGGTCTAAGTCCTCATAGTTTTGCTCTTGGTTCTCACCAAAAGACCTCATACCAATGGAGATATCTTTCCCTTATAAGTCTATAATCTTTCCTATGTGGTTTTAATATGGGACTATGTTTGCAACCTTACAACCCCAACAATTACGATTTGGTCTATCCAAGTCAAAGGGAGAGTAGATCCTTGATCAAGATTTGAAGCCTTTGATCCAATTCTAAATCGATAAAGGTCTGGTGAGTTTCTGGCCTTTGGGTCAAATTTGAGATTAAAGGCAGGTGTTCAAAAGAGAAGCTATATGGAAGAGAAAAAGATCGTCCATTCAAGAGGCGTGGGATTGCAGAACAGAGGAGGATCTTCTTCACCTTCCACTATCGACCGCCGGAGCTCCATCCACCATCGGGGTTAAGAGATTTTCCTTCCCTATCCACTCCATCCAGCTTTGATGTTCCATCATCTTCACAATTCGCATCACGATTTAGAGAAGAATCATGGGAGTGGACAAAGGTCGACCACTGGAGCTCCGCCACTGTCTTCCACATACACACATTACAAGAATAGGGTTAAGAGGATTCCCTTCTCTATTCCTAATTCATCTTCCATCTTCATCTGCACTCCACCAACTCTAACTATTGCCTTCTTCATCCCAACATCATCTTCAACCACAATCCACCGCCGGAGAGGAAAGGACTTTTCCTTCTTCAACCGACGATCATCCATCCACCATAAAGGCCAAGGGGATGCCACTTCTTCTTTATATTCCACCGGAAGCCACCACCAAAGAAGAAAGGGCTTTTCCTTCTTCAATCAGCAATCATCCATCCGCTATAGAGGTCAAGGGAATTTCCCTTCTTCTTTGGATTCCATCAGCAGACCATCACTAATGCCCTCCTCAACCTTCTCTCCGACTAGTTTCTCCTCTATCGATAAATAAAGTCGAGCTTTCTTCCTCCTCTTCGTGACAAATCCATATCAGATGAGCTTTGGGGATGGCCTAGCTCAAATTGTGAGTACCTTTAGATTCTTAGATTCATTCATGTGAGTTATAGATCTCCTTTCATGTGATGAATTGTTGGTTTAATTCCTTATGCATTTGATCTTAGTAGTTTGATTAGTAATTTTGTTGATTTGCATTTAATAGTTCTTAATGTTAATACTTCATTTCTATATTGCAGTAGTTTATGATAGTTTAGGTGTCTTTATTTTTTCAATGTCATGAGTTGATGTTAAATATCAGAGATTTAAAAGGGCTAAAATGATTAAAATTCGAAACATAGGGGTGTAGTTAGAATTAACCAAACTAGAGGGATCTTTTTGCAAAGTACCATAAACCCCATAAAAGCCCTAAATTTCACCCTTTAATCCCTCTCTCCCACCTGCACTACACCGAATGCCACCACACTTCCACTTCTTTTCTTCTTCTTGCGTGCCTCCTTCAGCCCTTGATCAACACCGAGCCGCAACTCCTCTCCTCTTTTGTTTCATCACCCGACGCCAACTTCTCTTGATCCTCCTTCCTCAAGCGATCGATTGCCGGAACCTCGAGTCTCCTTCTTCGACCATGAGTAGATTTGAGGTCATCCTCTTCACCTCTTCTTCTTGAGTTGTTCAGTGCCGACCTGCTTCAAGGTAAAAAATAGTAACCAACTGTTGGAATTTGTGGAGCCACTGTCAGAATAGGTAAGGAGGTGATTGTTGTTGTTTAATCACTGTTTTAAAGGGTTAGGACCGATCTCTGTACTGGATCTGTTCTTGGGTTGATCTTGCTGTTGTGAGCTTCGAGGGGAGTTTCATGGTTTTCTCCAAATCTATAGTTAGCTCCTTAATTAGGTTAGACGTTGATCTTGGGGTTTCTATCTGTTCCTTACTGTGAGCCTTGAGAGCAGCTATTGGTTTGTTAATGGAATATGATTAGTTCTATTTAGTTTTAGTTCCGATCGATCTTTGAATATTACCGTGAGCAACTTTTGATATTGGAATTGTTTAGAGCTTGTTTAGCTGCTAAATTGAAAGGTGAAGATAATTAATGTATAGCAATGTGATCCACTTGATGTTGTTGTCGTGAGCTCCATTTTCAAGTGGAAGCAGATGGTGTTGCTTGATCTTGGGGTTGTCGTGATCCACTTAATGTCTTTGAATATTACTGTGTTGCTTGAATGATGTTGTTGTCGTGAGCTAATCGTATTTTATGTCCATACAGTCTCACCGTTGATTTCTATTCTGTAAAGTATCGCTTGTACACGAGTACTTAGAAATTATCATTAAACACAACTAGGGTTGATTGACATTAGAGATACCCTACCCAGTAGTTTAGTTGCATGTTTGGTGATTTTGGTGTTTATTGATTTTATCATTGCATTGTTGTTATTTGGTTGATTGTGCATTTAGTATCATGCACCATATCTGCATAGTTGCATGCTGACGAGTATTGGCTATATAGTTAAGTCGTTGTCTGTCATTTAGTTGCTTTGCCCACTCAATCACTCATTGTGGTAGTTGCTAGAATGCGAGCAACTATCCTGTTATGCCACACTCGACCACTCATGGATAGTGGGTGTTGGAGTTGTAGGTAGGCAGTTCACACCCTCACCGTTGTTTTTGAGGGATACAGAGTTGTTGGTGGCTCCTCTTTTTTTCTGGGGTTTTTAGAGTGGTTGGCTCCCCAGTATCCTGTCCACTCAACCATATATACTAGTGGTATTCATTGTAGTATGTATAGTTGTCACAACCCTATCCACTCAGCCATACAGATGTGATATGATGGTGGCTTGACTGACGTTAGGGGTGACACATGTCATTGCATCATATGCATTTATTACATTTTACATTTTCTTATGTTTGTTTCATTTATATGAGCTATAATTGCTGCATTTGGTTGGCATGCATATATGCTTTGATATTCTGCTATCATTGTGTTTCATACATGCCTAGTTGTTATGTTGTTTTCGGAGACTGTATACTGTTGTTTCTTTCTGTTTGTTGTATCTTTTTATTATGTCATACATTTATCTACTCTTATACTCGCGGTGTCTGCCCGAACTCACCACCCCCACCAGCTACGTTTGTTTCAGGTAGCAGATAGATGCATTACCTGGAGCCAGAAGAGTTGTCAGTCCCACAGTATCGAGTCGTTTTGGAGTTAGTTTCAGTGTTTAGTTTTATTTCTGCAGATACTTTATTTCTGCACTTTTGTTAGTTTTGCATTTATTTCATAGACTGTTGTGTAATTTTTCTCAATAGTCTTATGTTTAGTTTGGTATTGGTCTTTGGATTTACAGTAGAGTTTTATTTTGGATATGGACTCTCTACTATTGGTTTATTTTTCTTAACGATATTAACTGCATGGTTGTGAGCTTATTTTATTATTGTGATGTCAGTCGTGTAAGGCTGAGCTATATGTTGTAGAAAGTTATGTATAAATCTCCCAACTTGTCTATCGTACAGGGAAGATGCTGCCCGATTTTCGAGCAAGCATAGGTCTCTGGGGCGTGACAATTGATTTGAATTCTTAGTATAGTTTACACACTGTCTATTAGTTGCATTATTTTTCATGAATTTGTTGTGATATAGATTAGCGAGTTTAGGTTTCATTAGTTACATTACTTCATATTTCCATTATGTCCTTCATGTTATTAGTTTAGTGAATTCCCGTTTTGATCAATTGCTTTTATGTCCACTCTTTGTTTTTAGCTTTAGCATTTGAATATCCAAACTCTAATTCTAAATAACTTGATCTTGAGATAAGAATTCACCCGCTACATTCTTTGTAAGAGACAATCCGGGGCATTCTCTATGTTATATTAATGTAGTGGGGGGTTTTGGTGATTATTTGATACCATAGCGCAACACAAAATGGTAGTTATCAAATTTGGCATCATTGTCGGGGAATTGTAGAGCTATTGATAGTCTTAGAATTATTTTTTTATTTTTTTCTAAAAAAAAGAAATTGTTGTCAATTGATTTAACATTTATATATTCATGTAATTTATCTTGTTTGTTATCTGTGTCTTTTGATCTTGTCTGCTAGTGTTTTAGGCAAGACCAGGAATTTCTGTTGTGAACAAAATGGATTATTATTCTAAGTAGTTTAGAGATAGAATGGTGAGTCGGTTTGAAGAGATGGCTTCTCTTTACGAATATATGTTATTGAATCAATCTAAACAACTCAACCCAGCTATTCAACTTCAGTATTACCTGTTTGTGCCTCAATATTATCATCCACAATGACAGCAAGATGGATATGAGTCATTTTCAAATACTGATAATTCTGATTAGATGGGTTATTCAAATTTCAAGTATGAAGATGCACAACAATATCCAACATGTCAGATTCCATATAGATTTCAAGATGATTGTATGCTTACTTGGCCACAGTCATTCCAACAGATCGAGCCAACTCCCTGGGGGATATTCCAAAACTAGATTGAAGAAGTTTTTGCCCCCAATCAAATAAGAATCTCAATGTAAGAATTAGAAGAATTCTTGTAGAAAAATGCAACCTCTATGCTCTAGTGCCAACAAAGAATTGAAGTCTCATTACGTAATTCTAGATGTAACTGGATCAAATTACAACATCCATCAGTTAGCTACAAGCACAAGGCTCTAGTGAAGATGGATTGTACAACTTATGACAATCCTGAATTTGATTTCACTATTCTACAGGACTCCTCTAGCTTTTTGTGTTTCGATGTTGTAGTTGTAAATGCTTCTAACTCAGATGATGTAGTTGTTGCAGATATTATTGATGATGCAGGTGATGTTGATGATGATGGGGAGCCAACTAAGCTTGTTGATACATTTGTTGATAATAAAAATGTAGGAACTTGTGTTGTGGGAGCAAAGCCCCAAGTATCAGTTCTTTTGGTTGTAAAACAACCTAAGCTAGAGTCAGAGCTAGAACCCCATGAGGAAGTCACATCCAGTCTTCTAGAGCCTCCAGGTACCATTCAACACTACAAGGTTAGTAACTCTTGTGATCTTTCAGATAATTTTATAAAGGTACCAATGATTGATTTTATTGGTTGTGATTTACTTCTTAATACATTCTGTGTAAAGACTAATATTTTCCATTTTTTTCTACACCTACATGCGTGCAAGCGTTGTATTCTTTCCATTTTTGTAGGGCTCCCGAAGTGGATCATATTTTGAACCGCCTTCAACGTGCAAGAAGAATTTTCAAAGAGCGTGGGTGAAGGAAACAATCATGATTTCAAATCATAGTATTGATGTTGGGCCCGCAAGTACATGGGAACATCATCATGTAGCATAAAAGATTATTGTATCCACAGGGACTGTTGATTAAACACTAGTCATTTCATAAGGCAAGCTATCTAGATGATCGCAGGGTTGATTTTGAGAAAGCTTGCTTGAGGGAGGACAGGAAGAGAGAGAAGATGAGTGAGGGAGAGAGAAGAGAGAGCTTTGGTCCTTGGGAAAGGTAGATGGATGGAATCTAGGATTTTGATTTTACTACAATGCTAGTTGATGTCCTATGGATTGTTCATATCCTAATCATGATGTTTACGCGCTCGTAGAGATCCTAACTAGGTATTGGTGTTAACCCTGCAAAAGTGCACCGGAGTGTTTCCTCCTTGGGCATCCAATGTCATTAAGTATGGTAGGTAACCTAGAGAGTTCGGTTAAAGATAACCCTTTATCACTAAGGGCCCCCGATCGTACGTCTCTAGATTACGCTAAATACTTCCTAACACGGGATAGAGAGAAACCCATTGAGTCATGTTAGCTATGTTAGGATGTATACTATAAGCCTAGTTTTTGTATGAACATCTATTTTGGAATAAGAATCACAATGGTCATGTGTTTGCATATGTATGCAATTGTTTGTTACTTCACATTGTAGATAACATGGTGTGTGGTGTCACACAGAAGATCATGTTATCAGTTCCTTGTAAAGTATAAGTAGTGGCTCACAACCGAGATGGATTTAGACAAACCATTGGAATGGTTGTAGTGTAATTTGGTATTAGTCTATCTTGACTATAGAATTGCATTAGTACACTTTGTGTGTATTGAGCAGGACCATTTTGAGGTGATTCGATTTATACTGACTATATAATTAAATTAGACCTCGGTTATTATGGATGTACATGCTCTTAATCCCGATATAATAATGGACACATGTACTTAATATTTATTTTTTTAATTTACCAATGGGCGAGATTTATTCGTTAAATCAATATGTCCGGTAAATTGAGAAATAATATTATTTATATGGTGTGTCGTTGATTATAGAAGGAAATTGTCCTAATTATTTAGGATAATGGTGTCCCCTTGAGGAGCTCATAAGGATTATCATGTAAATCCTGCAGGTGAACTTAGTCCGACATAATAATAAAGTTGAGTGGTACTACTCTTGGAGTTAGATGTTAATTAATTAAATTGTCAGTAATTTAATTAATTAACGGACATGCGATATCTTAAACACGGGGAGATGATATACACATAATAAGAAGGAGCTCATATTTTATTATGGGGTTGGTACGGTAGTTCAATAATAACCCTTTAGTGGAGTGGATTATTATTAACGGATCGGGTTAAAGATCCGTTAGGAGACCAAAACCAACTCCTCCTCATGGTCCTTATTATAGCCTATAAATACCCTCAAAAGCCACCTATTTGATGATGCATCAAAACCTAAGCCTATTCTTTTCTCCCTTTCCCTCTCTCTCTCTCTCTCTTTGGTGGTGTGCAGCGCCGGTAACAAGCAAAGGAGGGGGCGCGGCTAGGGTTTAGGGAGAAGGAAGAATCATTTCTCTCTTTCTCTTCTTCTCTTCTCCTCTTGGTTCTTTTCTTCTCTCCTTTGGCCAGCGCAACCTTAAGCAAGGTTAGGGCCGGCGCAACCACAAGGAAGGGCTAGGGCCGGCGGCGCAAGGAAGGAGAAAGGAGAAAGAAGGAAAGGTGGTTTTCGGTGGCTTCAACTCTTGGAAGATCGTCGCCCACACGACGTCCAAGAAGAGGATAGGAATACAATAGAAGATCAAGAGGTAGATCAAGAGGTATATCTTGTTTTATTCCGTTTGTATTCTTAATTGTATTTGCTTTCTTGGATCCCGAATTAAACACAAGAACCGGCGATCCAAATCTTCATCTTCTATTCCGTTGCTAATCGAGAAAGGAGATTAATTGCTTGAACAACAAGTTTGTTCAAGCGATCACTCAATAGAAAAGCATGAAGATGAAGTAGGTCGTTCGGGAAGTTTTCTTTCCCTATCTGGATTAGTTCTAATCTATAGAATTTTAATCCGGGGATATAGAGAGGAATCCTAACGCCAGCAAGCTAATCTCTTATAAGGAATTGACCTCCATTTCGAGGTAATTGTTGGTGCAAAGTGCATCAGTTATAAACAATCAACCTCTAATGTTTTGATGTTTGACAATATACAAAGGTCTAGTCAAAGTGATAATGGGTTAGCCAAACAGGACCTGATGTTTGGTAAGGTAATCCACGTTTGATCAGTTTGACAAAGGGTTAGCCAAACAGGACATGATGTTTGGCAGTAACAATATACCATGGTTTAGTCAAAATGATCAAGGGTTAAGCCAAACAGGACCTGTTGTTTGGTAGGGTAAACCCAGGTTTGATCAGTTTGACAAAGGGTTAACCAAATAGGATTTGATGTTTAACAGAGCAAATAAAATCCAGGGTTGGTCAGTTTGACCAAAGGATTAAACTAAACTGGACTTGAGGTTTGGGATACATACTTGAAAGGTTGAAAGAAGTCTAGTTAGGATTAAGATAACTAGTAGAGAGAAGTCATTATGGAGGAAAGAAATCCTAATGAGTGAAGCTAGGTGGAAGAAATCCTAGTGAGTGAAGCTAAGTGGAAGAAATCCTAGCAAGTGAAGCTAGGTGGAAGAAATCCTAGTGAGTGAAGCAAGGTGGAAGAAATCCCGGTGAGTGAAGCTGGGTCCTAGTGAGTGAAGCTAGGTGGACGAAGTCCTGGTGAGTGAAGCTAGGCAAGAAGTCTTGGTCCGGGGGACTGAGCACGAAGTCCTAGTCGGGGATCGGGCAATGGAGGCTTAACCGAGCGAGGACTATGGACAGACGTAGTGACGGGTCGAGGTCGGACGTCTCCAGATCCGAGAGTCTCGAAGGTTGAGCACAAAGTCTTAGTCCGGGGGACCGAACAAAAGTCTCAGCTGAGCGGGGATCACGGACAGAAGTAGAGATGGGTCAAGGTCGAACGTCTCGAGATCTAGGTTCTCGGAGGTTGAGCAAAAGTCCAACCGGAGATCCCGGTTGGAAAAAGGTAACTTCTCCAGGGTGAAATAGGTGAGGATGCATTCCCTGGGAAAAGGAACAGTAGGCGTCGATTCGACCTAGGGTTTCAGTTGAAATTCAAAGTCAGAACCAATCAATTAAGGCTTAAGATTATGTGTTTTGTCTTGTGTTTGTTGTCTTGCAAGTACCTAGAGTTGGAGGCAAGATAGGAGAGCAAACTCAAGACAAACAAGTCCTGGGAAGAGGTCTTCCTGGGTGCCTGATTGGTATCAGGCGCCCAGTATACCTTTCCCAGACGCCTGGGAGCTTCCCAGGCGCGCCTGACTAGTCCCAGGCACCTGACTAGTCCCAGGCGCCTGACTAGTCCCAGGCGCCTGGGAAGGCATACTTATCCCTGTGTTGATTCAGCTGCTGTGGATGAGGTTTTGACCGAAGGCTAGGCGCCCCAGAGGCTTATCAGGCGCCCAAGATGGTAGTATAAATAGGGGTTCGACCCCTCACTTCAAGAAATTAATTTTTCCATCCGCTAAGTGATTCTGTGTAAAGCAAAAGCGCTACGACGAAGCTCTATGACCAAGGAGGCTCCAAGAAGAAGTGCGCGGCGCTTTGGATTTCAGAGTTGGCCGAGATTTTTTTGGTTTGTTTTATTTACGAGCTGTATTTAATTTATTATTCTTGTGCTTGTAATTCAAACTGTAAGACGGGTATTCTCCACCTCCGAAAATTCCAGAAAGGAGACCAATAGTGGACTCACGCCGAGTACATAGGTCTTGGGCGTACTGCCCCTGGGAGGTTGGGAACCAAGTAAATAAATCCGCGTGTCTACTGTTTGTTGTTTATTTTATTTTATATTCTGTTGTATACTAACTTTGATAGAAAGATGATCGAACGACAAAGTTCCAATGTGAAAGTTCGAGTCGATATTCACCCCCCCCATCGACCGACACCGATTACACAGTAATGCCCGAGATGTCCACATAAAGGTAGCCTCTGTCACGAAAGCTCCTCGGTTATATGATCTCGGACACTCCCTCTACATGGCGGCCCAACCCTAACAACTATATGTATCTACTATTCACACATTTCAACAAACACATACGAAGCATAACACTTATAGAACAAGGCAGTAGACATGTCATTGAACAAGAAAATGCACCATACATAATTCATACAACATCATCATATCCTAACTATTCCCTACATCCTAGATATGGAGAACTACTCCATTGCAAGGGAAGAAACAACAGGAAGACTAGATAAATAGAACCTACAACCCTAATCAAAGAGAGAGGAGGAAAGAAGATGTTTATCCTTGTAGTGTGGGTCTTCTTAGAGGATCTCCTCGCTCCGGAGGTGGACGGATCATCGAGAAGGGACGACATGGCTCTAGAGTCTTTACTAGAGGGGAGAACCCTTCCCCAAGGCCCCAGGGCAAAGCCTTAGCCAAAGATCCATAAAAATGGGAGAAGGGCACCCCTTTATAAGGGTGTCGCATGACCCGTGGCACGAGGCTGTGGCCTGGCACCGGGTGGATGTGCGCCACACAACCCTGGGGCATAGGGTCGTGCCGAGGGCCACAGAACCGCAGTGCCCCTTGCGGCACAGGGGGCATGAGGCTGTGTCGGATGGCACGGTCCCGCCGTGCCATCTTCGGCCAAGGGGCATGCGGCTATGCATCGGCCAAGGGGCATTGGGCACCCTGCCGTGTGAGGGGGCAGGGGGTCATGTGACCCCACACAACCCCAGTTCAGCTCCAACTTCGGTTAGGCTTCCACTCCTATTTTCGCTCCAAATTATGTCCTATCAATGAAAACAAGCAAGAAGTAGATCTTCGAACAAAAAGGGAAGACAATAGCAAGGTCACAAGAATTAGGGTGTAATAAAATAGATTATGATGGTGAAATACAAATAGATATGCGTTAAACTATGCATAAAACTATGTATAATATACGCACATCAAGTATCCCATTTCTAGAATGGCTTCTGCACATTAACTGTCTCCAACCACCATAGAGGAGATAACAAAGGAGGGAGCAGTGCATCATTACATTGCTCACATAAGGATAGCTCTCTCATCTACCCGAGCCATTCCACTACTAACGTGGATTTTGTTGGGTCAATCTATGGTCTGGAGTGACCATGTGTTTTGATGTTTGAGCAAAGAGTTTAAGTTAGGTTTACCCTTGTGATTTAAAATGTGTATTTGAGTGTGCAGGATTGCAGGTTACACATATTGACTTACCTGGACGGCTTCGGTACTGTAAAGGGTGGTATGGAGACAAGCTGGAGGCTTGTGTGCACCCGAGGGACCATGGATAGTAGGGATGATGAGCCGAGGGGTATGGACTTCGAGGCATGCATAAAGGATGGCATGGAGACAAGCTGAAGGCTTGTGTGCATCCGAGGGACGGGAGCCGAAGACGAAGAAGACACGAAGGCAACAGTCAAGGCTGCTAGTGAAGAGTCAGCTGAGTCATGAAGGGACGAGAGCCGAGGGAGGAGGACTCCAAGGGCAAGCCGGGAAGTGGACTTCAAGGGCACACGTGAAGGGTGGCATGGAGGCAAGCCAAGGGAAGGCTTGTGTGCGCATCCGAGGGACGATAGCCGGTGGAAGAGGATTCAAGGGGCAAGCCAAGGGAGTGTACCTGAAGGCACGCGAGGAGGAGACTCTTCGGAGTGAGTAGGAGTGTATTTGTAAGCTGGGCAGTCGACTGGGGATATAACAGTCGACTGCCAGCAGGCACAGAAACTCACAGAAAGTTTCTGACCCTGGACCAGTCGACTGCCCTAGGAGCAGTCTATTGGTAGCGGCTGGTTGAGTCGGCTGAAATTCGAACGTTAAGCTACAATGATCGAATTTCAGTGGGACCAGTCGATTGCTCTGGGAGCAGTCGACTGGTAGGGTGTTTTCCAGCATTGAGTTCTATTTAAAAAGACTCGGGTTTGGCTGGAAACCTCTAACGAAACAAGCTTGGTTAAGGCTTGTTAGTAGTCTCTAGAGCTCAGAGGTGTACTTGGGATTGTGGTGAGGTTTCTCCACCCACAAGGAGCTACACGAGCTAGCCGGAGGGCATCCGGGGAGTGATCTACCGAAGGATCAAGGGATCGTCCACCTCACGGATTGTCGTGGAGTAGGAGTCTTCATCTCCGAACCACGTAAATAGGTTTGATAGCATTGTTTAGTTTTATTTTAGTATATTCCGCTTGCGCAACTAACTTTGTAGGAAGAACGAACCGAAAATTGCTATTAACCCCCCTCTAGCAACCGTCAACGATCTAACATGTGGTATCAAAGTGAAGGACCGCTCTTATTGGACTAACCGCCAAGGGAGCAAAGAAAGCTAGAGGAGAAAACAATGGAAGATAAGTTGGGTGACGACATCTACACTCCACCTCCCTACGATCATGAAAATTTTGAATATTGGAGGATGCGAATGAAGATGTGGCTTGGAATAGATTGGAGTGTAGAATGATAATAGAAGAGCCATTTGAAATTCCAAAGGATAAGCACGGGAAGAAGCTTAGGCCTAGATATTGGGATAAGGAGCAACAAGCACACTCTAGGGCAAACAAGAAGGTAATTGATATATTAGTTAATATTTTTCCTAACAATGTTTTGAGTGGTGTAAGTAAATATGAAAATGCTTATGAGTTGTGGAACAAAGTAGAAGAATTTCATAAGAACCCTACCCAAGCTCAACTAGTAGAAGAGTCCAATGAAGTAAGCTCCATAGTCCAAGAAGACCAAGAGAAAAAAAGGAATTGTCAATTTCTTCAAGTGAAGTAGAAGAATTAAGTGAAAAATCATCAACTTCCTCAAGAGAAGAAGAAGAAGTATCAATTTCAAGGATTGAGGGGGAGGAGAGACCCTCATCCATATAAGAACAAGAAGAAGCTTCAACCTCCACCAAAGTTAAATCAAAAGACCACATTACATGCTTTGGATGCAATGAAAATGGACACTACAAGGACAAGTGTCCAAAGGGTAAGAAAAAGGAGGTAACCACTAAACCCATCTCAATTCATTTAAATTCTAACATGGGTTGTAGGAATGCGGAAGCACAAAAGAAAAGAAAGAAGATTCGATGCTTCACATGTGGTAAGCTAGGACACTACCACACAAAGTGCCCAAGGAGTAAAGAGTTCAAGAAAATGGAGCGCTTGAGAAGATGGGAGAAAGAAGAAAGGGAGAAGCAAAGAAGCTCACATCAAGGGGGAGCTACAAGGGTAAGGGAGGTAATCCCTAACTTTACATTAAAATGCAATTCAAATTTAAGTTCCTCCATGCATGTTAAAAATAGTGACAATTATTCATCTATGCATGCTAGAATTAATGAAAAATGTTTGCTTGTGCATAATCATGGATTTAGGTATAATGATAGGAGTACGGTTAATATTGTAGATCAAAACCCTAGGAAATCAATGCATCATGAAAAATTTAAGACTATTAGACCTAAGGATCAAGACAAAAATCCCAAGAAGGGGAGACATATGCCTAGAAAGGTGGGTAGGTCTAGGAATTCCAAGGTGGACATATGGATTCAAGGTTTAGAAATCTAAAAAAGGAAAATCAAGCTTTAAGGGAAAAGCTTGATAGGTTGGAAAACACCCTAGAAAGATTCAAGGTTGGATCTGTTTAGACATGGTGTTGGGTAGTCTAAAACCCAACTATGATAAATCGGGGTTGGGATACCGGTCTAAGGTCTCCAATGTCAATGGAAAGAAGTATGCTAGGGAAGCATATAATTATGACAAGAAGGAGAAGTCCAAAAATGGCAAGGGGGTGTCATTTAAAGGAAAAGAGAAGAACTTAACCAAAGATAATGTGTCTAAGGTTAAGAATGTTAGATTTGTAAGCCAAGAATCACCGGGGGCACACCAGTGTGGTCTAGTATGGATTGAGTCACCAAGAGAGGTGGCTAGGACTAAGAATTCAAAAGGAAGTTCTAGGAGTCTTTGGGATCCATGGTAAATGGATCTCAGGAGGTTTTCTCCTAGGAAATTGATGGATCGTCTTTGGCGTGCTAAAGGGGGGGTGAATAGCATTTTTTCGATTTTTGTCTCTACAATTGTCGTTAGCACAGCGAAAACAATAATATGCAAAGTAAATAAGAAATAAACAATGCTAACAACCTGATTTACTTGGTATCCACCCCGGTCGGGTGACTAATCCAAGAATCCTTCGGTAGATCAACCCCCGGATAACCTTCAGTTAGATCTGTCGCTCCTTGTGGGTGGAGAAACCTTGCCACAACACTTCGGACGCTCTCTGATCACAATAGACTACTAACTCACTTTACCCAAGCGAGTTTCGTCAAGCGAGATAGTAGGAAACGAGCCCCTTTAAATAGGGCTTGAATCTGAAACAGCCGCTACCAGTCGACTGCCCCTGGGGTAGTCGACTGGTCCCACTCAGATTCGACCATTACAGCATAACGTTCGAATCTGCCAGCCTGTTTCAGCCTATACCAGTCGACTGCCCCTGGGCCAATCGACTGGGACACACTTAAGCCTAGGGTTTTACTCCCGAGTACAAGTCTCTCCGCACTCAAACCCTCCCGGCTTAACCCCTGAGTATAAACACACATACTCAGACCCTCACAACTCAGTTGACTCTTCTCTAGCAGCCTTGACTGTTGCCTTCACGCTCTCATCATCTTTGGCCCTCGTCCCTCGGATGCGCACGCAAGCCTCCAGCTTGCCTCCATGTCATCCTTCACGTACGTCTCGAAGTCTGCGTCCCTCGGCTCATCATCCATGCTATCCAATGGTCCCTCGGATGCGCACGTAAGCCTCCAGCTTACCTCCATGACATCTTTCACCTGAAGACATCAACCGGGTCCATATGTACCTGTACACCTGCACACTCATGTACACATATGAGAACAACACAAATACTAACTTAACCATATCGCCCACATATCAAAATATCATGATCCTCCAGATCTTCTCAGGGTCGATTGCCCCAACAATCTCCCCCTTTTTGATGTGTGGCAATATGTTAAGTTAGGTAAACATATAGCAATAACAATAGCAAAAGCAATTGAAACTTAAGCATATCACACAAGAGGCAACCTCCCCCTTAACCTATGCTTTCTCCCAAATTTCAATTCTTATTGCTAATCTTAAGTTAAGTTCTCCCAACTTAACTCTGAAGTCTTATAACCAAACCTAAATTAAGTTTCAACCCAAACCTAACTTAACACTCAAATTCTCCCCCTTTGACACCATCAAAAGATTGCCCCAAGCAACCCTACCCTTGGTGCCAAATAGAACTGAACCATGTTTCTGAAAAACCCCTCAGAAACCATAAAAATCCATTTTGCCCACACTACCAATCGACTGCCCCCAGGGCAGTCGACTGATACGGCAGATTTCAGAATTTCATCCGAAATTCAGAAACGAATAAAAAATTCCAGAAAATCTGGAAAAATGTGATACTTTACAAACACGATTGTTAAGGTATTCCCTACCTTAGAAAAATTTGGTTCATGAAAAACATCAACCGTGCTTGACTTTTGGTACAAACTCAAAACCTCTCAAATAAAGTCAACTTTGTATCAACATGGAGTTCTACTTATGGTATCCTATATTTGTCATTCTCTAGCAACTCCATTTGATACTTAAAATGATTCCCAAACTCCCTTTTCTGCATATATATGTATCCATTTTGACAAGAGCTCCCCCTCTTTTTCTCTTGAGTCTAAATGATTATAAGATCAACACATTCCCATGCCTTTTTCTATAAATATTTCATTATGCAACTTGCAACCAATATATAGTAAACCATGTAACTAATATGGGATTATAACCCATTATAAGAACACATATATAAGAAGCATAATTGAAACCAAAATGTTTTAGCAATAAATTAGCACTTAAAATCAAAGACATCATCAAAATAAGACAAGCTCTTAATAAGATAGCATGAAGGAAAATGTATAATACATGGAGTCATAAGATCTGTCAAGAGATAACCATCACAAGAGTACCTAGGGCCAAAAAGGCCGGAAGTCATCCAAATAAATACAATCATCAAAATAGAAAGTGTCTGAGAGGTATAATAAAACATCAGAACAGAACACTCTCAACACTGAAAACTCCCAACAACTGCACCATCTGATCAGAAGAACATGTGATCGTCACCGCCTGGGGGAGGAGGAGGAGGAGGAGGAGGAGGACCCTGAAAAGCGAGATGTCACTGCTGCATCATCTCGTACATCTCATCTTGGCGGCTGGTAATCCTATCAACTTTTGTCTCAAGCCTCTGCTCCGTCTGCCGAAGTCCGTGAATATCCTCACGAATAACATGAGCCTCCTCTTGAAGCCCATGGACATAGGATCGAAGCTGGGTGAACTCTGCACGTGTGACCAGCTCGGTAGGCTCCTCATCTGCGTCAGCAGCCTCTGGGCGCTCCCTCCAAACAAAAGTCCCCTGCCTACTCTCAATACCTGCCAAGGACAATTGGCGCGTGCCAATTTGATCATAGTCCTTGGACAGGTGCCTGACCTGACCACCGGTGACACAATACCGAATCGTAACTGAAAAAACTCAGTCAACATATGGCAGAAAGGCATATAGATTTTCCATTAACACTCTGGGAAAAGTGACAAATGGAGGCAAATGCATGTAAAGACACATCTATGTCCAACCGTCGCTCAAGAGCATACATCATTACTAAGTGAGGCAATCGAATCCTTGCCCTCCCCTTAGTAACAATGGGTAGGATACATTCTACAACAATCTTATATAGAACATGGCTCAAGAGCATACATCATTACTAAGTGAGGCAATCGAATCCTTGCCTTCCCCTTAGTAACAATGGGTAGGATACATTCTACAACAATCTTATATAGAACATGGCTAAATGGACTCATGGGCTTTGCATCAAAGGTACGCGCAGATTCATGCCTATGTCTTCTAAAATAGTGCAGATGAATCTGATCGATGGTGACGTTTGGAAACTCAAGCGGCTCAATCACATTGGGAAAGTAGGTATTGACATTGTTTGACGTCCGACACTCTAAAAAACTGGCTAAAATCATGGTTGTGAAGGGAATGGTAACGTCGGCCACCCTTGATTCATAAATATCATTTTCTGAATCAATACAAGTCAAATTTGCATAAAAACTCCTTGTATATATCAAGGTTGATATTATGTTGACAGTATACCAATTGTTTTATGCCAAAGTGAGTCACCATCTCAACAATTTGTGGTGATTTCTCTTCGAAATAGGTTTTGTTAAGGTACCGACAAGGCAATGGAACAAACTCATTCTCTTCAAATCTCTTTTTACACTCTAAGCTCCTAAAAATTGACTCTTATGGAGCTTGTGGACCTGGTCGGGATGAACCTTCACCCCTAGACCTCTTATACACACCCCTAATATACCAAACACATGCATGCATACCAAGATAACCCCCCAAAAGAGAAAATACCAAAGAAAACATACACAAAACATCATATTAGTATCAATACAAAGTTTAAATGGAGAAATGAACCTTAAATCATTATACCTCTTTGCTAATCTTTTCATGTTGTTGGTTTTGAGAAAATGACTTGAGAAGAGAGGTTTTCCACCAACCCTAGAGGTAGATCGAAGTTAGAAGAGGACTTAGAGATGATTTTAGGGCTTGAAAAGGCCTAAGGTCGAAGGAGGAGCTTGAGAGAGGTGATGATCGCCGGGAAATCGCTAAAACCCTAGAGTTTGGCTTCCTCCCGGCGCGCCCTTTCCTTTTATAAAACCCGCGTACCAGTCGACTGTCCATGGGCTAGTCGACTGGGCTAGAGTGTAATTACATTCTGTGGGTTTTACCAGTCGACTGGCCGGAGGCCAGTCGACTGGTGTCTGATATTCTGAATTCTAGATTTTCAATCCAAACTTCAGAAATGCCTAACTAATTCCACAAATTTCTAAAAATTATGAAATTTCATGGATGGATTTGTGGATCCTAAGTCTATTTGGGAAAAATATAATTTCAACCAAAATTATCCCGAATTCCAAGATTGGTACAAACTTCAAGTGTCTTTAAAATGTATCATGAAACCTTTCCCAAAAGTTCTAATTTTGACCCTACCTTGATGCTTCCTCCCATCCTCATTCATAATCCATTCTTAGCATCAATTTATATGGTATTTAGGAATTAAAACAAATTTCTCTCAATTAAAATTCCAATTTCACCTTTTACTCCATAATTCTCCCTTTAGTGTGTCAATTCTCTAAGATTAAGACCAACTTTAGCCTTTTAACCCTCTTGGCACACCTTATAGTCTTCTTCAACCTCCTAGGAGGAAACCACCTGAGATCCATTGACCATGGAACCCATTTTGCCTTTTAGAGCTCTCCCTTGAGCTCCTAGCCTTAGTTTCCTCCCTAGGTAACTCTTCTACACAGGCAAGCCCACACCGGTGCTCCTCCGGTGCTTCTTGACTTTCCACTATCACTCTCTTAACCCTATAGACCTTTCTCTTGGTTAATTGCTTTTCTTTCCCTTCAAATGGCTTTCCCTTGCCATTTTTGACTTTTTCTCGACCATAGTTATAGGACATCCTTGAATATGACATTTTATCAATATTAGCCCTCCTAGGATGATATCCTAAACCCGGCCTGTCATTCCTATGATTTTGGTTCTTTGATATCATGTTCAATCTCTCGGACCCTTGAATGACTCTACCTAGGTTTCTTTCTAACTGATCAAATTTTGCTCTTAAAACTTGATTTTCCTTTTCTAACTTCCCAACCTTAGGATCACTAGATCTAATTTGATCATTTCTAGGTCTACCTATTTTTCTAGGCATATTTCTCCCTTTCTTAGAGTTTATGCCTTGGTCCTTATTCCTAGAGATCCTAGATTTATCATGCATCATAGAATTTTTGGTGTTTTGGCATACAAAATTATTTCTATTCCTATCATGATATTTAAAACCAAAAACACGCATGGGCACACAATTGTTATCAATTCTATCATTCAAACAAACATTTTGAGCATTCATGGAAGACTCTGAAGCATAAGTAGGGTTAGAGGTTACCTCCCTTACCCTTGGTGCTCCCCCTTGATGAGTGCTCCTCTTCCTTTCTTCTTTCTCCCATTTCCTAAGATGCTCCATCTTTTTGAGCTCTCCACTTCTTGGACATTTTGTATAATAATGCCCGAGCTCCCCGCATGTGAAGCATCGAATTCTCCTTCTTTTGTTTTGAGCTTCCTCATTCCTACAAGCCATATTAGATTTAAATTGAATGGATTTGGGCTTAGAAATTACCTCCTTTTTACCTAGTGGCACTTATCCTTGTAGTACCCCTTTTTATTGCAACCAAAGCATATAATATGCTCTTTTGATTTAGCTTTGGTGGAGGTGGAAGTCTTCTCTTTCTCTAGTGGGGATGAGGGTCTCTCCTCCCTCTCAATCCTTGATAGTGTTACTTCTTCTTCTTCTTCGGATGAGGTGGATCCTTTTTCACTCAATTTCTCCACTTCACTTGATAATTCTTCCTCTCTTTGGTCTTCTTGGACACTTGAGCTTATTTCTTCGGGCTCCTCTACTCCTTGAGTTTGTGTAGGGTTCTCACGACACTTTTTCAATTTATTCCACAACTCATATGCATTTCTATAATTCCCTACAATACCCAAAATATTAGTAGGCAAAATATTAACTAAAATATTGATTATCTTCTCATTTGCCCTTGCTTGTTCTTGTTGCTCCTTGGTCTAATACCTAGGTCGGAGCTTCTTTCCATGCTTGTCCAGGGGTCTCGAATGACTCTTCTATCACCATTACACATCCCCAATCCATGCCGAGCCACATTTTCATCCTAGCTCTCCAATAATCAAAATCTTCATGCTCGTATGGTGGTGGTGAGTTAATATCTTCCCCAAGTTTGTCTTCCATCGTTCCCTCTAGCTTTGTTTTGCTCCCTTGGCGGTTATTCCAATCAAGAGTGATCCTAGCTCTGATACCAACTGATGGATCGTCTTTGGCGTGCTAGAGGCGGGTGAATAGCACTTTTTTTATTTTTGTCTCTACAATTGTCGTTAGCGCAACGGAAACAATAATATGCAAAGTAAATAAGAAATAAACAATGCTAACAATCTGATTTACTTGGTATCCACCCCGGTCGGGTGACTAATCCAAGAATCCTTCGGTGGATCAACCCCCGGATAACCTCCGGCTAGATCTGTCGCTCCTTGTGGGTGGAGAAACCTCGCCACAACACATAGGACGCTCTCTGATAACAATAGACTACTAACTCACTTTACCCAAGCGAGTTTCGTCAAGCGAGATAGTAGGAAACGAGCCCCTTTAAATAGGGCTCGAATCTAAAACAGCCGCTACCAGTCGACTGCCCCTGGGCAGTCGACTGGTCCCACTCAGATTCGACCGTTACAGCATAACGTTCGAATCTGCCAGCCTGTTTCAACCTATACCAGTCGACTGCCCCTGGGCCAGTCGACTGGGACACACTTAAGCCTAGGGTTTTACTCCCGAGTACAAGTCTCTCCGCACTCAAACCCTCCCGGCTTAACCCCTGAGTATAAACACACATACTCAGACCCTCACAACTCAGTTGACTCTTCTCCAGCAGCCTTGACTGTTGCCATCACGCCCTCTTCATCTTTGGCCCTCGTCCCTCGGATGCGCACGCAAGCCTCCAGCTTGCCTCCATGTCATCCTTCACGTACGCCTCGAAGTCCGCGTCCCTCGGCTCATCATCCCTGCTATCCAATGGTCCCTCGGATGCGCACGTAAGCCTCCAGCTTACCTCCATACCATCCTTCACCTGAAGACATCAACCAAGTCCATATGTACCTGTACACCTGCACACTCATGTACACATATGAGAACAATACAAATCCTAACTTAACCATATCGCCCACACATCAAAATATCATGATCCTCCAGATCATCTCAGGGTCGATTGCCCCAACAGAAATTAGATAAAAATGTGTCAAAGGGGTTGAAAGACTAGGGTAAGTCTTAATCCTAGAGAAATTGGCACATTAAAAGGAGATGTATGGAGAAAAAGATGAAAATCGAATTATATTTGATAAAAATTAGGGTTTAATGTGTAAATGCCATGTAATTCAGTTCTAGGAATGTGGTATGATCAGGTATGAGAAGATATATCAAGGAGAGGCCTAAATTAGGACTTTTGGATAAGTTTAAATGATACAATTTAGGAAGGGTTAAATTTCATGACAATCTTGGGATCTGGAATAGATTTGTTTGGAAACATATTTTTCCTAAGTAGACATAGTCTCCACAAATCACTCCATGAAATTTCAGAATTTTTGGAGATTTGTGGAATTAATTAGGCATTTCTGAATTTAGACTGAAAACCTGAAATTCAGGTATCAGTCGACTGACTTATAGGCAGTTGACTGATCCAGGAAGAATCGACACTGGGAACCTTCTGTTTGTTTTGCCAGTCGACTGCCCTAGGGGCAGTCGATGATCCATAAGGTTAAGAAGAAAAGGCTGATTAGCTAGTAAGAAATTGCAAAATTGGAAGCACAGGAAAGTGTCATGTTATCTTGTGAAAGTTTTATGATATTATATGGTTTGAAGGTCATAAATTGATATTGAATGATAAGCTCTTGATGAATATGGAAGTCTCCCATATGTATCTAGGATTAAGAAATAACAATTCCATGTGTCAAATTATAATGGTTAGCCTTGGCAAACACATAGAATTATAGATAGATTTCAAAGTTGAAACAAATAATCATTTTTGAAGAAATTAGAGGATGTACCAAAAGTCAAGCACATTTGATAATCTTCATGAAACCATATTTTTCTAGGATAGGGTATATCCTAACAAATGTGCTTGCAAATCTTTAGATTTTTCCAGGTTTTCTAGGAATTTCTAGAAGTTTCTAGGGTAGAAAACTTGGGGTGTTAAGTTAGGATTAACTTGACAAAAGAATGGATGGTGTTAAGTTGGGGTAGAACTTAACTTGGTGTTATGGTGTTAAGTTGAGTAGAACTTAACCTTGGAAAATTAAAAATTGGGAGAAGGCATAGGTTAAAGGGGAGGTTGCCTCCTGTTTGCCTTAATTTTCATAGGAAGTTTTGGGTTTTGTGTCAAACTTGGGAATGGTGATAGATACATGGTTGAATGTATTTTTCCCAAGTAGGTATGGGTATCATAAACTTCTCCACAAATTTGGAAATTTTTGGAGATTTGTGGAATTTCTGACGCATTTCTGAATTTGGCCAGAAAAGCTGAAATTCTGATTTTCAGAGTATCAGTCGACTGCCCTGGGGGCAGTCGACTGGTCAGGGCTGGATTGGGTATCCAACAGCTGATTTGTGTCCAAATGGTGTAAAACAAGTGTATGGGGGCTAGTACACTGTGTTTATGATCATTAGGGATTAAAAGATCCAATAATTGGGATATTGTTGGAGTTTTTTTTGATGTTAGGCAAAGGGGGAGAAGTGTTGGATTTAATTTGGGAAACCAAATACGCCTTTGCGGGAAACCCTAGGTCTAGAGGGAGCCTAGGTGAAGGGGGAGTATGGTTGCTCCATTCTTGGCGTAAGAGGAACCTTGGAGAGATTCTTAAAAAGCCTTTGTAAGTCCAATGTAGGGGGAGCCTTGGGATAGGTTTTAAAAAACCCGTTTTGATGAAAATTCCTAACTTGAGAAGGTTAGGTGTATGGGATGCCTTGGGATAAGATCCATGTTTGCATTGCATATGCATTGGCGGTGTAAGTCCAAGATAGAGTTTTAGCAACGTAAGTCCAAATGGTTGTTTAGCATTGTTATTGCTATTTGTTTTCCCTAACTTAAATGTATTGCCAAACATCAAAAAGGGGGAGATTGTTGCGTCAATCTATGGTTCGGAGTGACCATGTGTTTTGATGTTTGGGCAAAGGGTTTAAGTTAGGTTTACCCTTGTGATTTAATATGTGTATTTGAGTGTGCAGGATTACAGGTTACACATATTGACTTAGCTGGACGGCTTCGGTACTGTGAAGGGTGGTATGGAGACAAGCTGGAGGCTTGTGTGCACCCGAGGGACCATGGATAGCAGGGATGATGAGCCGAGGGGCGCGAACTTCGAGGCATGCATGAAGGATGGTATGGAGACAAGCTGGAGGCTTGTGTACATCCGAGGGACGAGAGCCGGCTGCTGGTGAAGAGTCAGCTGAGTCATGAAGGGACGAGAGCCGAGGGAGGAGGACTCCAAGGGCAAGCCGAGAAGTGGACTTCAAGGGCACACGTGAAGGGTGGCATGGAGGCAAGCCAAGGGAAGGCTTGTGTGCGCATCCGAGGGACGATAGCCGGTGGAAGAGAACTTCAAGAGGCAAGCCAAGGGAGTGTACCTAAAGGCATGCGAGGAGGAGGGTCTTCGGAGTGAGTAGGAGTGTGTTTGTAAGCTGGGCAGTCGACTGGGGATATAACAGTTGACTGCCAGTAAGCACAGAAACTCACAGAAAGTTTCTGACCCTGGACCAGTCGACTGCTTGGTTGAGTTGGCTGAAATTCGAACGTTGAACTACAACGGTCGAATTTCAGTGGGACCAGTCGACTGCTCTGGGAGCAGTTGACTGGTAGGGTGTTTTCCAGTATTGAGTTCTATTTAAAGAGACTCGGGTTTGGCTGGAAACCTCTGACGAAACAAGATTAGTTAAGGCTTGTTAGTAGTCTCTAGAGCTCAGAGGTGTACTTGGGATTGTGGTGAGGTTTCTCCACCCACAAGGAGCTACACGAGCTAGCCGGAGGGCATTCGGGGAGTGATCCGCCGAAGGATCAAGGGATCGTCCACCTCACGGACTGTCGTGGAGTAGGAGTCTTCATCTCCGAACCACGTAAATAGGTTTGATAGCATTGTTTAGTTTTATTTTAGTATATTCCGCTTGCGCAACTAACCTTGTAGGAAGAACAAACCAAAAATTACTATTCACCCCCCCCCTCTAGCAACCGTCAACGATCTAACAGATTTTACTTCTGAATCATTTACAATCGCTAAAAATAAAGGGAAGTTCGTTCTTTTCTTTTCTTTACTTCATACATTGCTTTCACATTTTGCTTTCATACTTTATGCTTTGTTTGATCTATAGTTCACTTGGTTTTGAATAAATATCTTCATATGTGTTTCCCAGTATTAATACCTTGAGAATCATAAAGGTTTTTTAAGTTTGACCGTCAAATTCTAGGTCACATGACATGATTGAATGCTTCAATTGCATGCTATTGGTTAGTGTGGTAATGGTATCTATTTTGATTAATTGAGTTGATTGTCAAAAATTACCTAGAGAGGACTACCACATGCCTATTATTTATTTAAATATTTATTTATTTTATGTGATATGCACTCATGACAATTGAACCCTTAAACTTGCTTTGTTTCTTTTCAAAATTACAATGGCATATGTGTGCAAGAACATGAAGGATATTTCTTTCCTATTCTTTGATTTCTTTTCCTTTCAAATACTAGTTGAATAACTCACTCAACAATTTTATCTTCTACCACCTTTGCTTTACTTGAATTCCGTTGAGAGTTTTGGATTGATATCTTGATCAGTAAGAATGGACAAAATTTTAAGTGTGGGGATATATGTGCCGAGCTTTGAGCTCAAATTGGGAAGTTGGTCTTAGATAATGGGTTGCAGGCATTGATTTGTTGAATCATTTGGGATACATCTTAAGTTTAGGAGATTATGGAAGTATACATGTTATCATTCAAGCCACTGGAAAATTTGAGTTCCATAAAGAAGTTGTGAACAGAAATTAACAGAATTTCAAAAACCCAAAACTACAATCTGAATCTGGTTCTAGAATTCCTAAATTGCAGGAATTAACCCCTCTTTTAGAGGCTTTCTAGCTGATGTTGATAGCCTTACTAAAAATCTGAAATGCCGGTGTTGTTGCTATAGAGAAGAATGCATGTCTAGCAAGCTAATTACACAATGACTAGGAATCAGTGAGTGGAACTAATCTTACTGTCTCCCCACTTTTATACAAGAGAAAAATCAAATCTACTAGAGGAAAAGAGAAGATATTAATCGCTTAGTGTGTACAGTTGAATAAAATCTGTGGAGAATGATCTGAAATCGATGTATCAAATGTGTGTCAATATATTCTGAATTTTCCTAACCTAAAACATTCTCAATTAAACCGGAAACCATTATTTTGTCATATGATATTCCTTCATTTCCAAGCTTACCATGGATCAAATCATGTAACTCAAATGGATCGGAATTCTGAAACTGCCCAGTGTCACTACAAGAATAAGAAATCAGGCATTGACAGGTTTTAGGAAAGCGTTTACTTGGATTAAATTTTAATTAAGGGAGTAAAGTTGCAAATAGGAATAGATCAAAAGCATACAAGGTCTCAGTAATTGAAATACAAACCTGATTATGGGGTTGAAATGTAAGAACAAAATTCAATCTCCCATTAGCAGCAGCAAACTGCTTTGTGCCAATGTGAAAATGCAGCTTTGCTTAGTTAAAAGCTCAAAAGAAGTTTCTATCCTTCATTTGCCATTTGGTGTTATAGTTTTCCCAAGTTCCTTGAGATGAAAAATCTAGAAATAACTAGAATTAGATTCTTGAAACTAACATCCAAAGAAATTGAATTTCTGAGTATTAGAAATCTGGAGATACAATTGAATGAAGTGCTGATGAATTCTTGAAGTGTAAGCAGAAATGTAGTGCTAAATTCAGAGAGTGCAATTGATTAAAGAATAACGAAGAAAATAGATGGCACAAAATGAGGAGGTTTGTGAAGCTGAAGTTACTGATTCCGAGGAGTTGTTGTTGGATATTTAATGTCTGATGCGCAACGGAAGGTGTGAAAAATTAGATTAAATGATTTTTTAAATTTTTTTCACAACAAAACAATTTTGTTTAGATCGAACAAATGATCTAGTTTAATTATACGAATTTTACAAATTCTCTTATAATTAAATATGCAAACATTATAATATCTACAAAAGATATTAGAATCATTACCGAAAACCTTTTGGATCTACAGTTCATGTCTAAGATTCGCAGGTCGTCGGAATTCTTTCAATTCCATGATCATCCTAACCAATTCTTCGAATCAACCGATGGACAAAAGTGTGGACTAACTCTTTTAACTTTTCTCACAAATTCATCATACAAATTCTCTTTCTAGAGAGAGAGAGGAACGTGTATTATAAAGTAGGATAGAGATTTTCTTTTTTGCCCAAAATCTTTTTCTTATTTTAGATTTATTTTCCTTCCAAATAATATCAATTGCCAAATATTTGATTTCCAAAATAATATCAATTCTTCTCCCTTTTATATTTTTTTAATCAAATTCCAAATAGAATATTCCTTCTGGTATACAAAATAAACAATTTTATTATTTAATAAATTTTGTGAGAATAAATAATTAATCAAATTAAATATTTAAGAGTATTCATCATAATTACACGAAAATGGCTTGGGGACCATGGACCCATAATTTCATGCTCCAATAAATTTTTGATAAAATTAATTAATGTTCTTTAATTAATTATCTAATTTATTAACTCCAAGATTATTCCATTAAACCCCCGAATTGCACTACTGAGAATTATGGAACGTGTTTACTTGAAAGATTTGAATAGTCAATTGATATAATCATTATATGTGGATCAACTCACCGTTCATGGTTCACAAATAGAGCTAGGTGGGAAACTTCTGTGGGGTCGGGCTGGTCGGCCGAGGTTTGAAAAACCCCGTTAATCATTTTTTTACAAATAGAGCTAGGTGGTCCCTACGGGATGGACTAATTGATAGTGTGTGGGTGGTAACCATCTTGAAGTTTAGGGGGCAAAACCTAACAAAACCAATGTGCTCGACCTCTCCACACGCTAGCCACAACATTTGGGTTAGTAGCCTCTATGATTTATGTCCTCCATGTTGGCCCTAGGATGGGTTGGTGGGGGCGCTAGAGGCAAGCGAATCGCCTTTTGTCACAAATAGAGCTAGGTGATTTTACTGTTTTACCTCTTTGTTTGTATCTTAAAACCTTAAGTACCATTTATTCATTAGTGAATAGTAATTTATAATCTAATTATGAATTAGAGTGCTTAAATTGCTCAGTGCTCGAATCAACACTGAAGAGAACCATGTTAGCATCCTTTCAAAGTTACGGATTCCGTATCTATAAATTATATTCTCAGCTGAATGTATAACCTAATCTCCAAAATGTAAGTGTTATGCCTTTTCTTAAAATAAGTTTTAACAAACAAATCAAGAGACCCATTAATTCAAACAAGGAATGTATGACTACTCAGGATTGAGATTGATCTACATATGACCATCTTAGCGATGATGTTGATTTGAGTCTTTGTAATGGTACTTTAAACAAAGACTCTAAAATCACATATGGTTCTTGTGCTATATAATCATATTATATAAAATACTTCTGCTTGGTATCACTACACTGACTATCCGGATAAGATTGCCATATTCATAATGTAAGTAAACCTCATTAATAATTACCAATTAAAGATCCATACTTTAATCAATATATTTTAAATTTATTATCTATGACTTTAATCCTCTTGTATATAACAATCTTATATAGTAAAATCATAGTTTGACAACAATATATTATGACTTTTATATAGATATTCATTTTTATACAAGTAAGCATAAAATAATCAAATAATAAAATCAAAACTTCTTTTATTTAAATCAACAATTAATAATAAATATCTATTTTATGGGCATATTCCCAACAACTGCTGGACAAAGTAGATTAGTTGTTGGGTTGCTAGAATTGTGTGAATTCTACATAGAATAACCTAAATCTGATTTTGAGCATGTTCAATTTCTGAATTTGATTCACTTCACTTAAAGTGAGACTTCAGGTTAAGCAGGTTGCTGATTATGTTACCTATTCGGATAGCTAATGAACTTCTGTAATATCGGTTTAAGCCATCTTGGAAGGATTGTGACCATAGGCTACAGAAGTTGAAGGGAGCAGTATGATTGGCAGGGCACAATAGAAGCTATAGCAGAATTCAGAATTTAGTCTTCCATTCTATTAGATTCTTGAAACTCCATTGATCTTATATTCTAATTCTAATTTACTGAATGATAACTGAAATTATACTGGAACTCTGAAGCTTTATCAACAGATGGGAAAAAAATAAAAACCCTGTTTAGTGATTTGAAAATCCAGATGTGTTGCTGAACCTGTATCTTGTTGGAATCTCTACTGCTAGCTTTGATTGCTGAAGGATCCTTGAAGATTTAGAATGGAAACGATCCAACAGGAATGCACGTCAGGGGTTACACTAGAAATCAACTTTAGTCTTGCTAATTTGCAGTTCCTTGGATATTTCTAAATTCCTGAACTTGATGTTTTGACTTCCTGAATTCTGGAAGCGAATAAGAGGATTGACACATGGAATTTGAGACAAGAGAAACACAATTCAGAATTTGTTTGGAACTGATCTGATATTTAGCTGCCAATATACAATAACTATGCCAAAAATCCAAATTTCCGAATAAGCAGTGAGACTCTTGAATTCATGTTTTTGAGTAAAGTATCAACTTGGAGTTGTTGCGTGCCCAGTTTTTGCTGCAACTTTCTGATCGATGAGAAACTCAAATTATATTCTTGTTTTTCGAATAACAAATGGTATTTCTCTCTTTTCAAATGTTCATAATTAAATGTCTTGGAATCTCATTGAACTCTGAATTCTGAAGATTGGAAATAGAATTTTGAACTAGAATGTTGGATCTGCAGCCCATGCATAATTGCACTATTAATCAACAAGTATTGCAATTGAAACTCCTATCAATTCACTACGAATTGGGTTCATTTTCTCTGAAAAATTGGTTGTGATTGAGTTTGGATTGCTTGTTAAACCTTCTGCTGTCTCTTGTAACAGCTTAAACTTTAATTCCTGCATTGCAGTGACAATTGGTAACCTCTTCTAAGCTGAATTCTTGTAACAGCTTAAACTTTAATTCCTGCATTGCAGTGACAATTGGTAACCTCTTCTAAGCTGAATTCTTGATGACTTGAGTCAAAACTTCCTTGAATTCCAAGTTTCAAATTGAAGATTGAATTCCTATTAGTTCAGTGCTACATGATGTTTTCTCCTAAGCTTAACTCTTCATGTGATTCAGGCCAAGATATCCTTGAATTATGAATTCTGAAACTAATGTCAGAAACCAGAATGTAGTTCATTTTGGTTTTTCCTAATTTCACAATTCAAAAATGCGTGTTCTGTGGTTTCTAATGTGTCAATTAGAGAAGATGTTTGCAAGCTATAGGGGGGCAATTGCTTGTGAATTATTGATCAATAGGAGGTAGTAACCAAAACATGGGATAGGGAGTCAATTAGCAATGAATTCAAAATTTAGAATTCAGAATCTGTATCAGCCAGAACTGAAAATTATGAGTGCTTATTTCGAATGTGGTTGTTGAAAAGCAGCTTCTGATGTGTCAATGCTTATTGAGGTTCCTTGTGAAGTTGAATTCTTCATGAGACAAGCCAATATTATCTTCGATTCAAGTTCTGAAACTTAAATCTGAAAAAACAAAAATGGTGGGACAATGAAGAGTATCAAATTGAAGAGATAGTGTGTCAAGATTTTTGAGTGGCTATCCAATTGAAAAGGAGTTTGGTTCAATCTTTTGCTTTATCATTGACAAATAGTGTTCGTTACCGTACATGTACTTATGGTTTACTAGGAGATATTCTTTGATCCATATCAAATTGGGTAACTCATCGGGTTTATTCCTCCAATACACTCTCTCATTGTTTCCTTTTCTTTCAATCGTTTTGTTTGCTTTTTGTAGTTTCTTCTTGATCCCATTTTAATTGTCAATAATTCGTTTTTATTCATGCACAATATGATTATATAGTGATGGAGTATTAAAAAAAAGCAAACTTATAGTAGTGAAATGTTATGAGTTGCATTGACTAAACCTCCACGTCTATTTTTGATTGTGAGAGAGTGGATACATTTATCTTGTGAGAGTGCATCTTTTTTAGTTATTCAATTTGATTGAAATTGTTAAATATTGAATTTTTAGGAGTTGAAAAGGTAAATTTCAAAAATTAGGGGCCTAGTTGAAATTTTCAAACTTGGAGGGCATTTTTGCAAAAATCCAAAAAAACTATATTAAACCCTAAAAACTTCTCGTTTCAATTTTCCCGATTCCCCCTTTTCGCCCGACGCCGCCCTCTCCTCCTCGATTTCTTTTCTCTACCCGACGCCGCCGAGCCCTAGCCGACGCCACCCTCTTCGAGCACACGGAGCAGGCCACGGGAGCGCCATCTCCGAGCTCTAGCAACGCACACGAAGGCCTCCTCTTGTTTCCCGATCGCCAGCCACCATCGTTCCTCTTCACCGCGACCTCTTTCTTCAGGCCGAACATCTTCTCCGGCGATCGGATCACTTGGTATGTCTACTGTTAGATGTGGGCTCGCATGAGGGTTTTGGTGATTAGGTTTGGATTGTGAGTTAGGTTGTTTTATTGCTTGCTTCCACTTTTTCGTTGCCTGAAATTGTTGCCGGTTTGGATTTGATCCTTTCTAAATGTGGCTGTTTGGGCATCTCCGGTGATCTAGGGTTTGGGGGAGCGAATACCTTTGGTCTTGAGGGGTGAAATGTTGTTTCCTCTTCTGATCCAATTGTCCACAGATTTAGTGGAAGTGGTGGCCGGCGATCATCAGGTAAGGATTGTTATTTGGGATTACTCTTGAATTGTTTCTAGGTTTGGATTCATGTTTCAGTATCGAATCTAGTCTCGGATTGTATGTGTTTGTACTGTGAACCTTGGAAGAATGCTCTGTTCTTAGTTTCCTCCCATCTTTGTCGTGAGTGGTGATTTGGGATTTCTTTTGTATTAGTTATTGGATGATTAGATTTGGTGTTGTCATGGGCTCTTAGAGGTGTTGTTGTGGGAAGGTTTCATTTAAAATATAGTAGCAGGACAGTGATGATAAATGTTCACTTCGATAGAGAGCTTTGTGGTCGCGTTCTTTGATCTTGTCTTAGTTTCGATCTTGGATAGTGTAGTTGTTTGGTTTTTTCCTCTCTAGCCACCGAGAGCCTTACGTGATTCATTACCATGTGTGATTTTTCCATTTTGTTTGGGTTAAGAAAGAAACTATAGTTGTTTGGATTTATTTCAATAGATGTTCTAAGTAGGATCTATCTTATTAATTTAGCTAATTTATTTATCGTATAATTAGCTAAATTTATGTCCTTGATACAGGACCTTGAGTTGGACTCGTTCAGTTGATCGTGGAAGGTTCTCATTTACGGACTTCTACAATTATAAGGCGGGTACTTCTCCTTTGTACTCGGGTAGTTCGTTTATCTTAATGCATGACTTATTATGTCTTTATAGGTCTGCTTGACCTTGATCTGGTTATTGTTATTTTATGTCGTTATTGATACCTTTCTTCGTTGATATTCGAGTATTCGAAAATTTCGTATCCGTGCAGTCTTCCGTTGAATTTCTATTCTGCATAGAATACCTAGTACGCGAGTACTTAGTGGTTCATTAAACACAACTAGGGTTATTTGTCATTAGGAATATCCTATCTAGTAGTTTAGTTGCATGTTCGTTGGTTTTTGGTTGGTTCTTAGTTGGCTTCTGATACTTGTTGTTTCTACCGGCGAACCGTTGTTTTAGAGTGATATTAGAGCTGTTGATAGCTCCCCCTTTATTCCGGGATTTGGAGCAGTTGGCTCCTCAGCATTTGAGCTGTTGATAACTCCCCCTTTATTCTGGGGTTTGGAGCAGTTGGCTCCCCAGCATGCTCCCCCTTTATTCCGGGGTTTGGAGCAGTTGACTCCCCAGTTGCATTTATATGAGCTATGGTTGTTGTACTTGGTTGACATGCATATATATGTCGAGATTTTGATGTTGCGTTGTTTTGTACGTGCTTAGAGGTTTTGATGTTGTTATATCATGTGATTTTTCTTACATATTTAGTTGTCATTATGTTATCTACCTTGTTGTTTTATATATGTTGTATATGTTTAGGTCTCCTATTATATTCCTTTTGGACTGTACCTGTTGTTTCTCTTCATGTTATATCTTTTGTTATGTCATGCTATTGTTTATTCTTATACCCGCTGAGTCCGCCCGGACTAACCACCCCTGCTTCCTTTTTTTGTTTCAGATAGCAGGTAGTTGCGTTTCTTAGAGCCAGGAGAGAATCCAGTTGTCAGTCCCCAGTGTTGACTGTTGAGTTTGTTTTCGTATTTAGTTTTACTACCGTAGTACTTATTTCTGAAATTTCGTTGTTTTTGCATTTTCATTTCCAAGACTGGATTTGTTTTAGTAGTCCGATATTTGTCGTAATAGAGTTATATATTCATGTTTGGAACTTTAGTAGGAGTTTTGTCGATATTCGGATTTTTGTTTGCTTTATTTCGGCTAAAAGACAATAAGGGTGCGTTTGGTTGAGGGTGTTCCTTGATTACCTTGGTTATTCATCCAAGGTTATCAATAAAAACCTTGTTTGGTTTAGGTAATGAAGAACTCCCAGGTAATCAAATATACCTGCCACATCAGTAAAAGTGGTAATGTATCCCGGAATCAGAAAAGCTTGGTTTTTCTCAATTCCGGGGTTAAGGTAATTTTTTCCCAAAATTATCCTTCATTATTTCTTATTTATGACATAAATATCCTTAACAATCAATTTAATTACAAGATACCCTAATAAAAGAGATTTTCGGCCGACTCACGCCGACGCCACGCGACAGTGGCGCAACAGAGAAACCCTAGCGCGACTCCACGCGACTCGAAGGGCGACAACCACGGCGATTCACCATGTGATTCGCCTTCTTCACCGAGGAAACCCTAGCGGCGATTCGAAGGGAGCTTGGAAGCCTTCTTCACCGGCGATTTGAAGGCGATTTGAAGCCTTCTTCACCGGCGATTCGAAGGGCGATTCGAAGTCTTCTTCACAGCGGAAACCCTCGCGGTGATTCGAAGGGCGATTCACAGCGGAAAGCACGCGAAGAACCCTAGCATTCTTCACAGGTATTTATTTTCGTGTTCTTTCCATCTCGAGATAATATTTTCGTGTTCTTCACACTTCCAAGTTTTCGTGTTCTTCATCTAGCCATCTTGGGATATAATTTCTTTCTGAAGAACTTGTAGGTTGGTTGTTTCATCAACCATAATCTTGTTATCTGTGAGTGAGCATATATTTTAATTCAAATATAATTTCTTTCTTCAACATACACCGTTCTTGCTTTTGCTATCTGTGAGTGAGGTTGGTTGTTTCATCAACCATAATCTTGTTAGCAATTAACTAGATGCATATCAGGAACACTGGACATACAAACCTGGCGAGCTTAACTTGTAGGTTCATTTTCTTCAGCTTGAGCTTGTAACATTTCCATCTTTTCTTTCAAGGCAAGAACTTCGGAATCAAGTTGATCCTTTTCTTCTTTTTTCCTGCAAATTTCATTTTGCAAATCTTCAATTATATTGTTCCTGCTAATTTCATTTTGCAAATCTTCAATTTCATTTCAGTTATGCTCAATCTTTTTATTGTACTTGATAGAGTTGCTTTGGATCATTTAAACTTTTTCATAAATTTCGTAGTGTAGTTGTTTTGGCATAATATGCATGATTCATTAATGTTAACCATGATTGGTTTTGCTTGTGTAGATTTCTCATTATATTGTTTGAAATAGGAACATTTGAACTTTTTCATTATATTGTTCTTCCATTGTTAAGGTCTTTGCTTGTTAGGAAACTAACATGGAAGTTGATGTGCCTAGTTCTTCAAATTCCTTGATCCTTATGAGAAGTTAGATAATTTCGAAGCACTTTGATATCAATAATAGAAAACCTGGAGGTTTTGATGTATCGATGGCAACAAATTTGTAAAATTTGTTTGTTTCTTAGTTAGATGATCTGGAAGCTTGGTGTATCTGTTGAGAAAATTTTGTGAAAATTGCTTGATTATCTGTTGGATAAAATCTACAAAAATTGTTTGATTCTTATTTAGAGTTGTTTCTCAGTCTGATAGGCCATTTCCTTGAAGTGCAGAGAGCTCACAGAGGTTCTCCTGGCTAAGTATTGCCTGTTAACTCATTTGGTTCAAGTGATTCTAATGCCGGAAAATCAAATCTCGGGTTTCATTGAAGTCATGTTTTAGGAATGAATATCAAATTTGCTCATTAAAAAAAAAATGGAATCGTCATATGAATGGTTTCCTACAACGATCCCAAAGGGAGATTAAACATATACATATGTGGAAGGCATATATGTGGAAGGCGTTTAGCGGATGATTGCTTGTGCACAGAACACTCTGGGAATTGACCTTACTCGATCCAGACATGTGCTACCATCTATGCTACGTACTAGAGATAAATTTGTTCATAAACAAAAAAAAAAAAAAATAATAAAAGAAGAGTATCTTGCTCTGGGAATTGACCTTACTCGATCCAGACCGTAATGTATTTTTTTTTAAATCTGATCATCTCAATGACAACAAGTGGTAAAAGAAGAGTTTGCATGAGTGGATTGATATATTTATTAGGGGCAATATAGTGATTGTCATATTAGGTTATATATTAAAACTTCAACCAAACAAGTTTTTGTCTTATTACCAAAGATTAAACCAAACACATTAGGTTATATCTTATTCCCTATAACCTTGGTTATGTGATTACCTGGTAATCACATGCCCAAGGTTGTCAAAGAACACTCTCAACCAAACGCACCCTAAAGGTTTTCCGATATTTAAGTTTCAGTTATGATTATCATTAGTATTGATTTAAACTGCGTGGTTGTGGATTATTCTTGTTTATGTAAACTGCGTGGTTGTGGTTATATTTACTATGTTGATGCCAGCCGTGTGTGGCTGAGTTATATGTATTGGTGAGATATTATGTATTAATGTCCCAACTTGTCCGCCGTACAGGGGAGATGCTGCTGGATTTTCGAGCAAACATGAGCCTCTGGGAGTGTGACAATTTTGGTATCAGAGCCAAGTTTTGCGATGTTTTGGTGTCTGTGGGCTTACGAAGTTGTTTTTTTACGTGGCCTATCTGTATTTGACGGATTTGGTTATATTTTTGCGGAGTCGTTGTTTTGACATGGTTCGGTATGGTTGTGTTTTGGGACTTAGCAGCGACAAGATCTCTCCCGGCAACAAGAAATAAGTTAGTTTTAAATTTGGATAAATTTATATCTAAATAACGTATGTTGGTTTTGTTAACAGATATGCCACGTCGTATTGAGTTGTCTCAACCCCGTGCTCGTGGTCGTGGGCGACGATCACAGGGGAGGCCAGAGGAGGCCGAGGGAGACACGGGTCAGGAGGTTGAGAGGCCCACCAGAGTGGAGCCGACTGATCGGGGATTAGCTCACCAGGACCCTTCGAGTGAGTTGAGACCTCCACCACGGACAGTACCTTCTCCTTATCCGACAGCAGCTCCAGTCGTACCATCAGAGGCAGGTTCTTTAGTGCCACCAATGGTTGTTCCTGGAGTACCATCGGTGGTACCCCTTGCCCAAGCGGGTTGGCTTCTGGACAGAGCTCGGATTCCGTTGTTGGCAGCGTCTGTGAAGGGTCGGTTCACACTGTTCCATGGAGAACCAGATTCTTATGCTGCCCGTGCCTGGTTGGAGACATTGGAGGGCACTTTCAGCTATATGACCCTCACAGACATAGAGAATGTGGAGTTTGCTACATATCACCTTCGAGATCAGACCGTCACTTGGTGGAATATGGAGAAGAATATTATTGGTGGACGACCAATTTCTTGGGTTTCTTTTCGCGAAGCTTTTGAGGGCAAGTATTATCCTAGCGCGTTTCGTACAACCCGACGGCAGGAGTTTCTTGCTTTTCATCAGGGAGACCGCTCAGTTATGGAGTATGAGGCGGAATTCAATCGTCTAGCGGAGTTCTGTACTCAATTAGTGGCTACAGAGGAGGAGCGGGCGACACAGTTCACGCTGGGCCTAGCTGGATATATCCAGTTACGTATGTCTGGATGGACTCCTATTTCTTATCGTGAGGCTTTGGATCAGACTCTACACATCGAGATGATCTAGCATCAGTTGCATAGTGATAAGAAGAAGGGAAAGCAGACAACTCAGGGTTCAGCAGCAACCAGAAACAGCAGACTGTTGGACAGAAGCGCAGTAGCAGGAGTCAGAGTATGCAGGAGACTTCTGAACCTCAGTCTCGACCCCAGAAGGCTGGGCGTTTTTGAGCAGGATCGTCGCAGGGTTCTCAGCAGACCCGGAGGTCTACTACTGGTGGGGCTCATTGTTTTCAGTGTGGATCTAGGGACCACAGCAAACCAGATTGTCCCCTAGAGCACCCCATCTGTTATTATTGTAAGCTTCCGGGTAATGAGAGTCGAGATTGTACTTTGAAGGCTCAGCATAAGTCGGCAACAGTTACTCCCAGGGTGGCCTATCAGGACAGCAGAGGCACAGCTAGGTGGCCGTCAGACTCAGACGCCATCAAGTCAGCAGCAGACAGGACGTCAGTTGGTTGTTCCTCCACCAGTTCAGATATATTGTATACCTGGGCATGAGTACCCCTCACCAGTGGCGTCTCAGTATTCTGGGACGAGGTCGTACTATCATCAACCATATCCGACATACCAGCCTGCAATTTATCAGCATCAGCAATTGGCTGGAGCTTCGAGTTATCAGTCTCAGCAGTCGATTGGGCCTTCTGGTTATCAGCCCCAGCAGACTGCTGGACCTTCATCTTCTCAGCCGTAGCCGATTTTAGCATTGCCACCTCCAGCTCCAGAGACAGGCCGAGTTTATGCAGTCACCAGAGAGGAGGCACAGCGGGCCGATGGATCGGTCTTTCGTGGTATGATTTTAGTTTATGAATTTCCTGTTGAATTGCTTGTTGATACTGGTAGTTCCAGTTCTTTCATATCACGATAGTTTATGGGAAAGATTAGTAGGTTGCCTACCCTTAGATCACAACGACTATCAGTGTCTCTACCATCCGGTGAGGTATTAGATGTCACGCAGGAAGTCAAGGCGTGCCCATTGGACTTCGGCAATTATTACTCTCACCGTAGAGTTTGATATTATTCTAGGCATGGACTCGTTGGCGGCTTATCATGTCACAGTTGATTGCCAAGCGAGGATGGTCACATTTCGGCCTCCGAACCAACCCTCGTGGGAATTCATTGACACTAGAGATGACGGGATTTCTATTATCTCTGCACTTCAGACCCAGAAGCTTATATCACACGGATGTCAGGGTTTTCTATTGTCATTGATCAGCACTGATGACAGCAGTAGCCCTCATCTCTCGGATGTTCCAGTGGTCCGAGAATTTCCAGACATGTTTCCAGAGGAGCTTCCTGATTTGCCTCCCAGAAGGCAAGTTGAGTTTATGATCGAATTGATTATGGGGACTGCGCCGGCATCAAAGGCTCCGTATCGTATGGCGCCTAAGGAGTTGGACGAGTTAAAGGTCCAGCTTCAAGAGTTGCTTAACAGGGGATTCATTCGACCTAACGTATCTCCATGGGGTTCGCCAGTTCTATTTGTAAAGAAGAAAGATGGTTTTATGAGATTATGCATCGATTACAGGCAGTTGAATGCAGTGACCATTAACAATAAATATCCCCTGCCTTGTATTGAAGACTTGTTTGATCAACTGAAGGATACCTCAGTGTATTCTAAAATTGATTTGCAGTCCGGATATCATCAGTTGAGGATGAGGGATTCAGATATCCAGAAGACAACTTTCCGCACCTGGTACGGACATTACGAGTGTTTGGTAATGTCATTTGGGCTTACCAATGCTCCTGCAGTATTTATGGATCTGATGAATCGGGTTTTTATGGAGTATTTGGATCAGTTCATTATTGTTTTCATCGACGGCATCCTGATTTACTCCCGTTCTGAGGAGGAACATGCGCACCATCTTCGCATCGTACTGGAGACACTCCGACAGGAACAGTTGTATGCGAAGTTCAACAAATGTGCTTTCTGGTTGTCTTCTGTGGGTTTTCTCGGGCACGTTATTTCCAGTAGAGATATTTCCGTAGATCCCCAGAAGATCGAGGCTGTCACCAGTTGAGAGCAGCCTAAGTCAGTTCAGGAGGTGCGTAGTTTTCTCGAATTGGCTGGTTATTATCGGTGATTTGTTGAGGGGTTTTCCAGCATCGCTTCACCGTTAACACGTCTGACCAGAAAAGGCGTGAAATTTGTTTGGACAGACGCTTGCGAGACCAGTTTTCAGAAGCTCAAGCGGCGATTGGTGTAAAAATTATTAAATAGAAATAAATATAATAATCAACCTTTGCTTTTATTAAATAGAATATGATACAAAATGTTTCCTAGATAATCATCTCATAATTGACTCTAGGGCTAACACTAATACCAAGAATGACAAGAAAATTATGGCCATGGTGGAAAAATTATTTAGGTCCTTTGTATCCTAAATTTTCTTTTGTAAAACTCATTTTTTATTAATTAATAAATTAATATTGTTAGAACCAACAAAAGATAGCTGACCCACCGGACTTCCATTACCAAGTGCTCAACTCTAAGTTGATCGACCGAGACTTCCACTGCTTAATACCCTACTGGGTCTTCATATTGCCATTGTCTCTCTACCAGGTCTTATACCAATTGCTTTATTTCCTACTAAAACTTGTTCTTTGTTAAGTTACTTGCATCTACACACTTGATACCCTTGTTAGATCATAAGACAATATAACTTTAAACCGATCATACATTAAAACATAGGTTTAATGTTATGCTCCCCGCACCAACACAACAATCAATTGATATGCCAATAGTCAATTGCTATCAACTGATTTGGTTCAATCAATTTTACTGATGTTTGAATTTAAAAATCAAAATCGAATTGAAAAAATTGAATTTTTAAATTAACTGAATCAAACTTTCAAATTCCATCAGTTATTTTGGTTTAACTTAAACTGAAACTTTGTTCATTTCTAATTAAAGATTCATATATACTTAATGGTCAACTAGATGTAAAAAACACTTACAGAATTAAGGCGAGAACTTAATATGGAACTTGGATCCTAATGAAGTGGTTCTAAGAGATATAATAGGATCAAACCATGATCTACCTTTGTCTCATCCTTACCAGCTCTTGTATCATAAGTAAAGGTAAGTAAATGCGTAGGCCTTATGCATGCCGGCTAGAGGGAGGGTAAATAGTCCTGCAAGTTCAACCTATATATTTTGCATGTTCTTTAGCAAAAATGGATAGATTAGTTAAATAGAATAAAAATTAACATAAACATAACTTAAATTATGTAAAAGACTGGTAGAGTTTACTTGGTTGCAACCAAGTGGTTGCTAATCCAAGGCAATTAAAAAACGCACTAAAGATCTCATTCGTGAAAGGTAGAGAAACCTTTTACAAAATTTGACAACTCGGAATAGAGTAGGATAGATGAATGCAGTTGTTCTTCCTTATTCCTAGCTCTAAGGGCTATTTATAGTCCAAAATAGAAAGTTACCGTTATGTTGACGCGGCACAGGCGCCTTAGTTATGATCTGAGGCACCTTAGTTGGATAAAATTTTATCCACGGCGCCAACAGTAATTATTGATAATTTTGTAATCTGAGATGCTTCGATTCCCACCTAAAGCGCCTCATTTTTGACTTGAGGCATCTTAGGTTTCAACTGAAATGTCTTAGTTCTGCTTTTGCACAGAACTCATTCAAGTCAACTAAGGCACCTCAATTGACCAATTGGTCAAAGTCAACTCTCACATTGACTTTTCTCCTTTTGTTCGCATGGGTGATTTTCGATCATCCAGAGTTGAGCTCACTCGAACCCGACTCTGTCTTTCTTCTCGAACGTGCTTTCTCCCTGGCTTCTCATCTCTCCGACGTCTCACATGCCCTTCTCGTCCTTCGGTGTACTCTTCTGTAGCTCTACATACCTCGGATGCACCGAGCCTGTCAGCTCCCTTCCCCATGTCATCCTTCTCGTTTGTTGTGTCTTCCGCTTAACTTCTTATACTCCTAAGCTTCTACATACTTAAACACAAAGATAAAAAATAACTAGGACCCAACATGACTTTCTTATACTCCTAAGCTCCTACATACTTAGACACAAAGATAAAAAATAACTAGGACCCAATATGACTTGGTTGATCATATCAAAACTAACCTTGGGTACTTACAATCTCTCCTTTTATGATGTGGATCAACTAAAATTAAGTTAAGGTAAACAAAACATAGAAATTACATCGTTTTATAGAAAACAATAAAATATTTTAGCACATAAAAATATTGTAATTAGGACCTCCCCTTAACTTAACCCTCACATTCTCCCTCTTTGATCACATTAAAAAATAAGATTTTTGTTAAATATATCACAAAAAATTTTAGAAAATACAAAAATTTTCTAAGAGAAAAAATATTTTTCGGAGCAAGAAAACATAGTTTGAAAGCAAATTGTCAAAAATTTATTTTTGAAAATTAATTTACAAAAATTAGTTTTCGGCGTCAAAAATAATTACTGAGTTTTCTTAATTTATGAAATCTAAGTTACCGAAAAATTGATTTCATAAAAATTGTATCTCTTAAATTTTTAATATTTAAAATTTATTTTTCTAAAAGAGATTCATAAAAATTTATCTATTGGACCAAAATTTTTGTCAAAGTGACAAATCAGTAAACTCAACTCTGTAAAAGATTTTAAAATAAAATAAATTTTCTAAGTATCGAA
The DNA here is from genome assembly GCA_024364735.1 of Boesenbergia rotunda. Classification (NCBI taxonomy): domain Eukaryota; kingdom Viridiplantae; phylum Streptophyta; class Magnoliopsida; order Zingiberales; family Zingiberaceae; genus Boesenbergia; species Boesenbergia rotunda. The sequence goes on along the minus strand of JAGFNQ010001948.1, from coordinate 126,800 downwards.
AAGTAATTTTCATTATAGAATTTAGATTTTTTAAATATGAATTTTGATAAAAAATTTTATAAAAATTCATCCAATAATAAAAAAAATTCTGAAGAAATTTTCACGAGTAGATAAAATTATTCTTTATGAAATAAAAATTTCAAACAAATTAAATCAATCAAATATGCATTCGAATATTTTTTTTCTCAAGTAACATTGAATTTCTAAAAGCAATTTATTCTAGGAATAAATAAAATCTAGCATGCATAACAAAAATTTAACAATTTCAAATAGATTTTGAAATCCAATAGAGATTTCTACCTCTGGGTTTATCAAAAACATAGGTGGAATATAATTTTTGGGCACTCTTATAATTTAGCCCCCATGATTTCTCAAAAACCAATTAAGTCCTCCCGAATATATAACCTTTAAATTTTAAACTTTTAAACATGTATGATTTTTCAACAATTATATTTGTTGTTTTAAATTTGCATTTTCATTTTTTAGTTGATCATATACACAAGCTAATTAATTTTCTTTTTAGATCATTGTTTTTGCTTTTTAAGACACACTTCGCTTGTCATATCACGTTTGAAGTTGGAAGCTCCCCTTTCATTGCTACTTTCATCTAAAGTGGCTCGCCTTTTATTTATGCTCTCTTCTTGGTGGCTTGCCATAAGCGCTAGTCCGGCTTATTCCTCGAGTTCAGACTCATCCAATGATGACTCGTCCCATGTAACCTTCAGGTTCTTGTGTTGTTTATCTTTTTCTCCTTCAGTTTTGGGCAGTTATCCTTTATGCGCCCTTCTCCTTAGCAATTATAGCATTTGACTTTTCTTTTTTTTGGATAATACTTCTTGCCCTGCATCTTATTAAACTTTTTAGATTTAAAATATTTATTTAGCATTCTTACCATGTAGGTCGTTTCCTCTTCATCGGCTAAAGACTCCGTTTCTAGTGCGACTTTTCTTGTGTTTAGAGCAGTATTATCCATCTTTCTAGTTCTTCCTGCAGATCGAGACTCGTGAAGTTTGGAAGTAGAAAATAAATTCTCTAGTGTACTTACCTTGATGTCCTTGGAAATTTAGTAGGAGTCAACTAACAACATCCATTCTGGTGTTCTGGGGAAAGCGTTCAGGGCATACCTTAATGAATCTCGGTTTGTTATCTTTTCTCTGAGATTTGTGAATCCAGTGATCAACTCCTTGATCTTTGCATGTAGTTTGACTACTGTTTCTCCTTCTTTCATCCGGAGATTGGTTACCTCATTTTGGAGTAGATCTCTTCGTGCTAACTTCGCTTTTGAGGTCCTTTCATGCAATTCTAGAAACTTCTCTCAGAGCTCTTTTGTTGATGTGTATGTGTCGATCCGGTTAACTTTTTGAGCTGGTAAAACGGTCAGCAGATGAAATTATGCCTTCTCGTTAGCCACAAAGTCGGTTTGCTTCTTCTTTGTCTAGAGATATTATTCCTTGTCCTCGTCGTTGTTATCTTTAGGTGTTACAAAATCATTTTTCATTATTAAAAGTAATTCAAAGATTGTTGTAAAATACCTCTATCTGACATTTACACATCGCGAATTCCCTCTCGAACCTTGGTGAGTAGATGCTCAGTCCGACCTTCGGTTAGAAGAGTAATAAGAAGATCTAAGATACCATAAGAATGTCATGAACACCATGAATATCAGAAATCTCTTCGTTGATCCTTCGGTTAGAAGAGTAATAAGAAAATCATAAATACCAGAAGTCATATCCGTCTCAACCAAGGAGAGGAATTGATCAATCAGGAGGGTAATAAGGAAAAGACCAAGCCCGAGAATACCATGAATACTAGAAGTGTGATCGGGGGAGGACTAAGATCATCATAGTCAACTTTGAATACCAAATAATTATAGCACCAAGCTTTAATTTTTACATTAATAGCAGTTGAGAAGATAAATTGCATGAAGAGAAAAAGAAGATTGGTGTGATAGTTAAACTAATTAAGAAAATTTTACTAAGAAAATAAATAAAATGATAGAAATAAATAAACCTAAAATGACTCATTATAATGAAGATACACAAAGTATTGATAATTTGTTTTAAATAAATCAAAATCACATCCTCTAATTCGTGCCTCAACTATATGTAAATGCATTATCATTTAAGATTTCAAGGGACCAGAGCCTTATTTGCATATCATCTAGTTGAAATGTGCATTTAAATTCGCAAATGGGAATTCTCATATCATAAAGGGAGAGCAAATTGATATTGAAAACCAACCTTGAAAGAATGGAACCATAAACAACTTGTAGGGTGAGATGAACAATAACTTATTGGATTTCCCAGAACCAAAGCATTTTTCTTAGATCATCCAAAGCAAATAGATAAAGGAATGAAAAAAAAAAGTTCAAAGATCAAAACATTAGATACCAACATCAACAGAAGCATCCTACCCTTTAAACTTCAAAGAAAAGAGAACATTCTCATGTCATTCGATGTGAAAACTAAATGGACGAAGAAGAAAGAATGGGATTAGTAACGAATCACACCTTGTCAAATTTCAAGAAAAGGAGAAGAACATTCGCCGATCATCCATATATAAGCAAATGGAAACAAGAATCCATACCCTGAATGAAAAGAGCATTTTGTCATTTACAAGTGGACAAAGTTTATTAATTAACTGATATGTCCAAAATAAAATACTTATTTTCAAAACGCTTTGAAATTCTTCTAGCATCTAATCCAATGACAGTGCAAATTAGATGCCTCCACCTATAACAAATGATCGGTTACATAATAAAAAATAAAAATTATTTAAAACAATATAAAATTAAAGAAAATCTACAAGTGATGATTATAACTTTGATTGAGCTACTTTCCATATTCTTAATTTGAAGCTTGTCAAGATTTTGCCAGATATATTTTCTAGAATCTCTAGGTGAACACTTTGTTGTAAATATAGCACTAAAATCAGTAATATATTTGCACCAATAAAATCAGGCAGCATGCAATAGACAGTAAATGAATTAGCAGGGTTAGGAAATAGTTATCCTCCGGTTGAAGCGTCGGCGCGCCGACTGTCTTTAGAGAATTTATTGCCGCCCAAGGTGCAGAGGCTCGCTGGCAAAATCCCCTCAAGATCCGACAACCACTCACGCCGTTCGTAGGTGCACTCCAAGACGAACACCGCAATTCGGAAGCAACCTCAGATCGCACAATCAAAAGCCTCAAGACCAAAACCGATCGCAGAAGACGAAAAAAGCGAAAGGAGAAGAACTGCCGATTGCTCAGAGGGAGAAGGAGAGAAGAAAGCAGTGAATGAATAGAATTGCTTCTTCCCCTTCTCCTTTTATAGATCTGAAGAGGCAAACATTTGCCTCTTCTCTCTGAGGGATCGCGACCACGCAGAAGCAAGGAGGAGTCGCGTCGAGCGCCGCAAGGGAGGGGCGCGTTTCTCAAAAAAAGAAGGAATAAAAAATTAAACAAAAAGAAGGAAAAAATAAAATTAAACCAAACCAAATTGGTTTAGGAAACCAGACTGAACCGAAATCTGCAAAACCAAATCAGGCCGCCCGCAAGCGCGAGGCTCACGGGCTGGGGATTTGCACCCCCCCTGCGCGCGATAATCGCGTGCGTCGCGCCCGGTTTATGGATTTCCGGCCCGGACCCCCTGAAACCACCTGGTTTGGGCTCAACCCGCGCATGCGTGTAGGTCCCCCTAAGCCATCTAAGCATGGTAGGAATGGATTGATATATAAGGTATTCCAACTCCAATGGCTTAGCAATGTGGGACTAAATTTCCTTCAATAAATTTGAAATTCCAAAATTCAACAATCCCCCACAAATTTCAAATTATAATAAAACAATAAAACAGGTCTTGAGGCTTTGTCGTAATGAGCTTTCAGTGAAAATACCTTCCGGTTTGAATTTTCACCTAAGTAAACCAATCTTATTCACACAGGTTTGAAGTGAACTAAGTCTTGAACTTAAACCTTTAATATGTGAAAATCAATTGGCAACAACTCATCACAGGCGATGGTTGAATCCTTCTGGGTTGGTGCATTACGGCCATGCCACCGAATCTTGTTTCATAAGTGTTAAGGAGAGTTGCCCAGACCCCCCACACTGCGGCCTCACAGTTACACTTACATAGGTGAGTTTTCCAAGGATGTACTGCAAGCATCCTGTCATAAAGACCTCAAACTCATTAAGAGCCTTAAGCTCATCCTTACTAGCAGTCAAGCATCTATCCAGGGAAGAGACTTTGAGATTATATCTCAATCAAATTTATGCTTACGGTTCACCCTTATAGCTTGTTTATACCACATTGAACCTACTTCTTGGGATCTCCAATCAGATAGGTTGGGTTGCCGCTATAGATGAAACCAGAATAGGCCTCAGTCCCATTCCCTTACTGGATCTCTTGATTTTCTCAGAATCAAGTCCTTTTGTGAGTGGATCAGCAATATTGTCTTTTGAACTTACAAAGTCCAAAGACACCACTCCAAGAGACACTAGCTCACGAACAGATTTCAATCTTATTCGTACATGTCTCTTCTGTTTTTGGTTATACTTGGAGCTTCTAATCTGAGCTATTGTTGTTTGATTATCACAGTTCACTGAAATAGGAGGTATTGGCTTCAAAATCAAGGGAATCTCAGTAAGAAGACCCTTAAGCCAATCAGCTTCAGTTACTGTGGTATCCAAAGCACACAATTCTGCCTCAGCTGTAGAACGGGATATGATCGTCTGTTTAACAGACCTCCAAGAAACTGCACCGCCTCCAAGTGTAAAGACATAACCAGTAACGCCTTTACACTCAGCAGTGTCAGCTATCCAACTGGCATCACTATATCCCTCCAGGACTGCAGGGAAACTCCCATACTGCAAGCCCAAGGATATAGTTCCTTTTAGATATCTGAGTACTCTGTCTAATGCATCCCAATGCGTTCTGTCCGGACAGCTGGTAAACCTGCTCAATTTCGTTATAGCAAAAGAAATATCAGGTCTAGAACAATTTGCCAAATACATTAGACTACCAATTATTTGGGAATATCTTAATTGAGACACAGCCACGCCACTCTTATTCTTGTGGAGAGTCTTTGAAGGATCATAGGGTGTGACTACAGATTTTATGTGGCTATAGCCATATTTCTCTAACACTTTCTCAACATAGTGTGCCTGAGAAATTGCTATTCCATCAGTTGAGCGAGTCAACTTCAGCCCTAAAATCACATCAGCACAACCCATATCCTTCATATCAAACTTACCACTTAAGAGGGCCTTGGTCTCATTAATAATTGAAAGGTCAGATGCAAACAATAAAATATCATCTACATATAAACATAAAATAATACATCTATCGCCTTTCAGTTTAGTATATACACATTTGTCAGAGTCATTAATTTCAAAGTCAAACGATAGCATAGCACTATCAAATTTTTCATGCCATTGCTTTGGGGCTTGTTTCAAACCATATAGAGATTTAACTAACTTACAGACTTTATTCTCACTTCCAGAAGCTACATATCCCTCTGGCTGATCCATATATATCTCTTCTTCAAGATCACCATTAAGGAATGTCGTTCTGACATCCATTTGATGGACCTCAAGATGATATATGGATGCCAATGCTATTAACACTCGGATTGTAGTAATTCTGATAACAGGAGAATAAGTGTCAAAATAGTCAATCCCTTCTTTTTGTTTGAATCCCTTAGCAACTAGGCGTGCTTTGAATTTATCTACTGACCCATCAGGTTTTAGTTTTCTCTTAAACACCCATTTACATCCTATGGTGGTACAACCAGGAGGTAAATCTACTAACTCCCAAGTGGCATTAGAGATAATAGAGTCCATTTCACTTTTAGTGGCCTCTTTCCAGTGCTTAGCTTCAGGAGAAGTCATAGCATCTCTATATGTCACAGGATCACCTTCTATATTATAGGTGATAAAGTCTTGGCCTAAATCCGTAGAGACACGTTGTCTCTTGCTCCTTCTCAGTTCTGTACACTCACTAGATTCATCTAGTCTAGAGTGACTTGAGGAAGGTGCACCTACTACGGATAATGGGACATCTACGGAAGCAGGCTCATCTCTAGTAGGAATACTAGAAATGGACTGAGGTGTTCTCATTTTCATAGGAAATATATCCTCAAAAAATGTAGCATCGCGAAGCTCTACAATAGTTTTTGCATCTATTCAAGGAATTTCTGATTTAATAATCAGAAATCTATATGCAATACTATTTTGAGCATAACCTAAGAAGATACCATCTACGGTCTTTGGACCAAGTTTCTTCCTTCTGTGTTCAGGTACTAGTACCTTTGCAAGGCACCCCCACACTTTAAGGTATTTCAAACTTGTTTCCGACCTTTCCAAAGCTCATATGGGCTTTTATCCCTTGACTTCATTGGGACCCTATTCAACACATGACATGCAGTGTATAGAGCCTCCCCCCACATGAAGTTGGGTAACCCAGAACTTCCTAACATGGAATTGATCATATCTTCAAGGGTTCGATTTTTTCGTTCTGCTACACCATTTGATTGAGGACTATATGGAGCAGTCACCTCGTGAATTATACCTGAATTTTGACAAAATTTCTGAAACAGGTTCGAGGTAAACTCTCCGCCCCTATCAGACCTTAACCTCTTAATGGTTTTATTCGTTTGGTTTTCGGCTTCAGATTTAAAAACCATAAATTTATCTAAAGCTTCATCCTTGGTTTTTAGCAAATAAACATAACAATAACGAGAGTGATCATCAATGAAGGTAATGAAATACCTTTTATGGTCTCTCGTTATTACACCGTTAAACTCACAACAATCAGTATGAATTAATTCTAAAACATCAGAATTTCTATCAACTGATTTGAAGGGTTTTCGGGGCTGTTTATATTGCACACAAATTTCGCATTTTTTCTTATCATTTATGGCATGCTTAGGAATCATGTCAAGATTCATCATTCTTTTTACAGTTTGAAAATTAACATGTCCTAATCTATCATGCCATACATCATAAGATTCAATGTTATAAAAACAACCAACATCATTAGATTTATTCAAAGTTACATTTTCTACATTGAGTTTAAATAATCCTTCATTAAGGTAACCCTTTCCAATAAAGGTTCCTAAATGTAATATTACAACTTTATTACATTTAAAGTTCAATTCGTAACCAACACGAACTAGCTTTGACCCGCTAATCAGATTCCGACGGACCGCTGGAACATAATGCACCTCATGCAGTGACAGGACTTTTCCAGAGGTGAACCTCAGGTCAACTTGTCCTATCCCAAGCACCCTAGCTGCAGAATGGTTCCCCATGGTCACGGAAGTGCCTTCAATCACCTGATAAGTAAGGAAGGCAGAGCGATCAGCACAACAGTGCACATTAGCACCTGTATCAACCAACCACTCATTAGGTTGATAGATCAAATTTAGTTCGGGGTTAAAGGTAACAAACCTATCGCTGGTGTCGGCATTAGCAGTCACAACATTTGCTTGTGCCTTGGTGTTGGACGTATTGCCTTGGTTTTTCTTCTTGTCCTTTCGGTTAGGACAGAATTTGGCGTAATGTCCAACTTGTCCACATGCCCAGCACGGCTTGGTTACATTTTTCTTTTGAACCTTTGGTTTGGGTTTCATCTTGTTCTTCATTTTCTGATTTTTGAATTTGTCTTTGTCAGATGAGACCACCACGTTTGCCTTTGGAATAAAGTCCATTGGCATTGTCTTATTATCATCTTTATGTTGCTTCCGATGTTCTTCCTCGATATTTAAGGCAATCATCAAATCTTCTAAAGAGATTTGACCTCTCCTATGTTTAAGAGTCATGCCAAAATCTTCCCAACTCGGAGGCAACTTCTCGATGATAGACAAGACCTGAAATTTTTCGGGTAGTAGCATATCTCCTTCAGCAAGACCATGAATCAGAACTTGAAATTCATGGGTCTGCTCAACTACAGATTTTCCTTCAACCATTTTGAAGTTTAGGAACTTTGCCACGGTGTACTTTTCTAAACCAGAATCTTCGGAGTTATATTTTTTATCCAAGGATTTCCACAATTCCTTGGCCGAAGAGATTGAGCAGTACACATCAAAAAGTGCGTCTGAGAGGGCAGACAGGATTCTCCCATGGCAGAGATAATCCCTTGACTTAAACCTCTCTAAGGCAGCACTACGGCCAGGTTCCTCTTCATCAGGTGAAGGAGGATCTGTTTCTATGACAGAGAATAGCTCTAGCGTGGTAAGCCAGAACTTCATGCGTTGTTGCCAACGCCTAAAGTTCTGCCCAAAAAATCTTTCAGGTCTGGCGCTAGCCTCATCAGACCCAACTACCCTATCATTCATCATGTCTATTGATGCTTACAATAAATTCTCTAAAATTGTTGTAAATATAGCACTAAAATCAGTAATATATTTGCACCAATAAAATCAGGCAGCATGCAATAGACAGTAAATGAATTAGCAGGGTTAGGAAATAGTTATCCTCCGGTTGAAGCGTCGGCGCGCCGACTGTCTTTAGAGAATTTATTGCCGCCCAAGGTGCAGAGGCTCGCTGGCAAAATCCCCTCAAGATCCGACAACCACTCACGCCGTTCGTAGGTGCACTCCAAGACGAACACCGCAATTCGGAAGCAACCTCAGATCGCACAATCGAAAGCCTCAAGACCAAAACCGATCGCAGAAGACGAAAAAAGCGAAAGGAGAAGAACTGCCGATTGCTCAGAGGGAGAAGGAGAGAAGAAAGCAGTGAATGAATAGAATTGCTTCTTCCCCTTCTCCTTTTATAGATCTGAAGAGGCAAACATTTGCCTCTTCTCTCTGAGGGATCGCGACCACGCAGAAGCAAGGAGGAGTCGCGTCGAGCGCCGCAAGGGAGGGGCGCGTTTCTCAAAAAAAGGAATAAAAAATTAAACAAAAAGAAGGAAAAAATAAAATTAAACCAAACCAAATTGGTTTAGGAAACCAGACTGAACCGAAATCTGCAAAACCAAATCAGGCCGCCCGCAAGCGCGAGGCTCACGGGCTGGGGATTTGCACCCCCCCTGCGCGCGATAATCGCGTGCGTCGCGCCCGGTTTATGGATTTCCGGCCCGGACCCCCTGAAACCACCTGGTTTGGGCTCAACCCGCGCATGCGTGTAGGTCCCCCTAAGCCATCTAAGCATGGTAGGAATGGATTGATATATAAGGTATTCCAACTCCAATGGCTTAGCAATGTGGGACTAAATTTCCTTCAATAAATTTGAAATTCCAAAATTCAACACACTTGACAGAACCAAAGAATAATATACTTTAAGGTGATAGGTGACTAAAGCATGGTACTTTCATGTAGTTATATATTAATGTCACAGACAATTCAATATGAGAACCTATAATTATGGATTGCAGTAGATTTGGAAGTAATGACTACTAAAATGAAACTGAATGAATCATGGAAACAATTATAAAAATGCAGATTTCTATTTGGCTTCTTTAGAGATTTAGGGGAAAGTCAATTAGTCAACCATTTAAAATGCATACCTTTGCATAGACCTTTATGCCTGAGAGGGCTCTTCTTCTGACCTCACTTGAGTCATCTTGAGAAGCTAAGATAAGTGACCTATGAATATAAGTTTCCTTCCTTTCCAACTTGAAACAAGAGTAATCTACTGATTGTCTTGGTTGCTGTTTCACAAATTGGGAACTATTTTCACACACAAAAAGAAATGAATGACGTCGAATTGCATAGCAAAAATGTTACATATACCAATGTTAAGATCTGTACCTTTTCATCTTTCAAGGCATCTTTGAGAGTATCTATAAAAGGTTGAAAGACTTCGTTGCAGTGTGGATGAATTGTGCAAAGAGATGGAAGACAATGTTAGAAAAGATCCATGTTTGAAAGAGTGATACAATCTTTTGATACGATATTCCTACAGAGAACATGAATGTTTGAAAGAGATACAAGTTACGATTAATAACACTACACATATTGTAGAATAGAGCACTTTACAAAATTAGTTCATTATAAACCAAAGAAAAAATATATTACAAGGAGCACAACTATCCCTACTTGGGCTTCACCTTAAATTTACTTTGTGCTGCGGAAGTTACTCTCACAACTATCCCTACTTGGGCTTGTTGATTATTAATTGTGATACCGAAAAAATGAGCACATTGTTTATCCACCTACACCAACATTCAAAAGAATAAGGAAGTTCAATGTTGATATAGATTTCAATCAAATACAAGGTACAAAAGATGAATACTTTTCCATTAAAGGATGTCCAAGGAGAAGCGGTATAATTGTGATGGTTCCATTTAGTGCTTCTTCAAGGACAATAGATATGTAGGATCGGGTTGGTCCGGCTAGAGGGGGGTGAATAGACGGTTAAGAAATAAAAACAAGAGGGCACTCGTCTTTAAGAAAAACTTGGTTGCAACTTGGTCGTTGCTTCCAAGACGGTTAACGCTAAAAAAAAAAAATCTCCTTGTGGCGGAGAAGCCTTACAACTGAAGCACACTTAGACTTAAAGAAATTACAGAAAGAATTGAATAAATTGAATCTAAATCTCTAAGCCTATTTATAGGTTGAGTGATATGATCTTGATCGTTGATACAAGATTGAGTTGTATCTTGATCGTAGATCTAAGATTATCTCAATCAAATTTTGAACTCTAATTAAAAGAGATAAAAATTTTTTTTCTCTTTTAATCGACTCCAACGTTTCGTTTTTAAAGCTTTGACTTTTGAACGTTAAAAGCTGTTATCGGCTTTTGATTAAAAGCTTTAATAAGATTTGATTAAAAGTTTTTTTTTAAAAAAAAACTCTAATCGACTTTTAATTAACGTTTTAATAAAAGCTATAATCAGCTTTTAATTAAAAACTTTAATAAAAGCTATAATCGGCTTTTAATTAAAAGCTTTAATTAAAAGATTAAATTAAAAGCTTTTATAAAAGACGTTCAAAAGTAGATCTTCTAGGTGATTTCTGACCAACTGGAATTAGGCTCACCCGAACCCGACTCCAGCCTTTCGCCCCTCGAGCGTCCTTCCTCCCGGCTTCTCGTCCCTCGGACACCGCGCACGTCCTTCTCGTTCCACCGGCGTACTCTTCCGCAGCTTCCGCGTCCTTCGGATTGCACCGAGCCCGTCAGCTCACTTCCCCGCGCAATCCTTCTCGTCCGCCACGTCTTACGCTCGACTTCCTCCGTACCTAAGCTCCTGCACACTTAGCAGAGGGATCAGTAAACCAACAGGACCCAACTAACTTGGTGGATCACATCAAAACTAACCGGGGCACCAACAATCTCCCCTTTTTGATGTGTATCAATCCAAGTTCAATTAGGGTTAAACCAAAAAATAAGGAATTTAGTAAAACTAAATTAAGCAGTTAAGCATGGGAAAAAATATTGACATGCAAAACTATCATCTCCACCTGAACTTCAGGCTACTCTCCCCCTTTGATCACAGCAAAAATAGGGAAAGAAACTAGGGAAAGAAAAAGTATTAATATCAAACACCTTTTGATTTAGTAATTCGAAATTTAATTTTTAAAATTCTAAAATTGACTTATAAAATTTTAAAAAAACATTTGACAGACTCAACATCTGATGTAAAGATTCTAAAAATTTGGATCTGGTCAAAATATCTTTCTATTGATTTTTTTTTAAGTAAAAATCTGATTTTAGTAAAATATTTATAGAAAATTGAAATATCAATTAACAAATCTGAAATATTTTGTATACAACGATGATAGGTATATGGGGTTGAAAAAAAATTTTTAATCGTAAATTCGATCAACAAGTCTAAAATTAAATTAAACCCAACAGAATAGAATTTTTGAAGAAAAAATATTTAAAAATTCAAAATTGCTTCAAATATTCGAATAAAAATTTTATTAAATTCTTTTAATTATATCTAAATCATGGAAAAATCAGATCTGAGAAAATAACTTTGTTTTCTATTTTTAATATTTAAGATTCGAATTTTGAACATAAAATCATGAAAATTCGAAACGTGTAAAAAAAATCCAAAATTTTTTTTTTCGTATATAGACAACAAGATTATGCATTTGGAAAAGTTAGAGATACAATTTTTATTTAGTAACAATTAATCAAACTAAATTTCCTAATAAAAAAATGTCAGATAATTAAGCGCATATGTAATAGAAAGAAAAATAATCAACTTAAAATAGACTTTGGAACCCAAAATAAGTTCCTATCTACAGGGTTAATTAAAAATCTAGGAGGAATATAGTTCTTGGTCACTTTTCTAAGTTGACCCCTGTGATTTTTAACATACCAATTCAGATTTTCAGGATAAAAATTCTTTTTAGTTCTTAAACATGCAATATCATTTTCTAATTTTTCTACTAAATTTTTTAAATTTTCATTCTCTATTTTCAGTTGGTCAGATAGATCAGATGAGCATGGAGTGACTAATTTTTCTTTTAATTCAGAGTTTGCTATTTCTAATTTATTCATCGACTTTAGCATAGATTTTAGTATAGAGTAAATTCGAGCAGGTGGAAGTAGGCATACCTCACTTACCGGGTCAGTTTCGAAGTTAGGGATTTCCCCTTCGTTGCTACTTTCTTCCGAGGTACTTTCTTCATCTTCATCTTGGTGGCTTGCCATCAGTGCAAGTCCAACGAATTCTTCGGCTTCCGATTCATCTGACGAAGTCTCGTCCCAGGTAGCTTTTAGTGTCTTTTTCTTCTTTGGCTGGTTCTTGAGTTTGGGGCACTGATCTTTCAGGTGTCCGTTGCTAACATCGGATCGTGCGTTTCTTCTTTCTCTGCACCTTTTTAGAGCGATTAGTATTAATGAATTTATACAACTTTCTTACCGCTAGTGCTGTTTCTTCATCTTCTGCTGAAGATTCTTCGTCGAGTTGGATCCTCCTTGTGTTCAGTGCGACGTTGTCTGCTTTTCTGTTCTTTTCTACAAAACGAGATTCATGAAGTTCTAGAATAGAAAATAACTGTTCTAACGTACTTACCTCTAAATCTTTTGAAATATAATATGCGTCGATTATCGAGGTCCATTCCGGGGTTCTCGGAAATGCGTTTAGCGCATACCTTTGTGCATCGCGGTTGGTCACCGTTTCTCCGAGATTTTCGAGGCTTGTGATTAGTTTTTTTACCTTAGCATGCAATCTCGCAACAGATTCTCCATTTTCTATCCGGAGATTTGTTAGTCGGTTTCGAAGAACATCTCGTCGCGCCAGCTTTGCCTCCGAGGCACCTTCGTACAGTTCGAGAAACTTTTCCCAAAGTTCCTTCGCCGATTCGTACTTACCGATCCGGTTGACATCTTGCTCTGGGAGGACGGTCAGCAGATGGAATTCTGCCTTTCCGTTAGCAACTGCGTCTACTTGCTCCTTCTTATTCCAGGAGTCAGGATCCTTGATCTTTCCTTCATTATCTTTTGGAGCTGCATAGCCATTTTTCATAATAATTAATAACTCATAATCAGTAACAAAAAATACCTGCATCTTCCGTTTCCATGCCGTGAACTCCCCCTCAAACTTAGGCGGGTATATCACTGGTCCAACCATCTTCTTGAGATTTGCTGCAGTTGGCGGTTAGTCCTTCTGCGGCAACCTGGCTCTGATACCACTTGTAGGATCGGGTTGGTTCGGCTAGAGGGGGTGAATAGACGGTTAAGAAATAAAAACAAGAGGGCACTCGTCTTTAAGAAAAACTTGGTTGCAACATGGTCGTTGCTTCCAAGACGATTAACGCTCAATCAAAAAAATCTCCTTGTGGCGGAGAAGCCTTACAACTGAAGCACACTTAGACTTAAAGAAATTACAGAAAGAATTGAATAAATTGAATCTAAATCTCTAAGCCTATTTATAGGTTGAGTGATATGATCTTGATCGTTGATACAAGATTGAGTTGTATCTTGATCGTAGATCTAAGATTATCTCAATCAAATTTTGAACTCTAATTAAAAGAGTTAAAAAATTTTTTTCTCTTTTAATCGACTCCAACGTTTCTTTTTTAAAACTTTGACTTTTGAACGTTAAAAGCTGTTATCGGCTTTTGATTAAAAGCTTTAATAAGCTTTGATTAAAAGTTTTTTTTAAAAAAAAAACTCTAATCGGCTTTTAATTAACGTTTTAATAAAAGCTATAATCAATAAAAGTTATAATCGGCTTTTAATTAAAAGCTTTAATTAAAAGATTAAATTAAAAGCTTTTATAAAAGACGTTCAAAAGTAGATCTTCTAAGTGATTTCTGACCAACTGGAATTAGGCTCACCCGAACCCGACTCCAGCCTTTCGCCCCTCGAGCGTCCTTCCTCCCGGCTTCTCGTCCCTCGGACACCGCGCACGTCCTTCTCGTTCCACCGGCGTACTCTTCCGCAGCTTCCGCGTCCCTCGGATTGCACCGAGCCCGTCGGCTCACTTCCCCGCGCAATCCTTCTCGTCCGCCACGTCTTACGCTCGACTTCCTTCGTACCTAAGCTCCTGCACACTTAGCAGACGGATCAGTAAACCAACAGGACCCAACTAACTTGGTGGATCACATCAAAACTAACCGGGGCACCAATAAGATAAAATTGTAGTTTTGATAGAAACTCTGAGTTTGCTAATGGCTTCCACAAATTAGTACATTACAAGAAGAAAATAGTATAATAATTGGTTCCCACGGTTATAACATTGTTTGATTGTCACTTGAAAAGAGCAGCAAACATTGTGTTGAATGTTCAGTGATGATTTCATATAGCAAACTTTGAAAATACAAACATCAACATTAGAGGTTGAAAATGATTTTTTTCTGTAAGGTTAAATTTTAGAATGGAGCTCAAAAATGGCCTGAAAAAAAAACTAAATAAGAGGCAAAAACATATTCTCATGTTTTAAGCCATCATCAAATGGTTTTCAACTGAATGAAAGATAATTTGGATCGAAATATTAACTTAATAAAAAAGCTAAGAAAAATTACCTTAATTAGTTTTTGAAGATTAAGCCGAGCAATAGCATCTTGATGTTCAAGCCTTGCAACTAGCAATGTCATCAAACCATTGGTAGCCATAGCTGAATTTTCCAGGAGTGATTTCATGCATATTTATTTGCTTATTCAGGGTTAGAAACTAAGACATCATGAGACAATTGAAATAGAAAAGACTAGGGAAAAAATTCCATTCTCTTACATAATTATCTTCAGAAAAGGCTCCAAAATTGAGCACGATGTATTGCTTTGGAGAGTTGTGGAAGTAATTCGCCAATTTTTGAATTGATTCCTTCTTCAGTAGTACTTGTTCTACTTTCCTCTGTTAATTATCAGACTGCAATTGAGTCTAAAGCAATACTGACTGGCCCAAGCATCATCCTCCAAAAGGTTCAAGTACACATCCAATCCTCCATGAGCTCGTAGCTGCTACCTTGGTTTCGAGAAGCATGAGCCATATCACATAGCAGAGGCAATGCTTATGGTTTGAGTGGTGAATCTGAAGTGATAAAATTCATCGAGTGTGGAATAATTCCATTTTCTGCAGCTTGTTCCTGCCTCCTCTTATATGATCATGCAAAGGTTGAATAATGCATTGAGAACCTTCCAAAGATGAGCAAATTAATTTAGCCACAGCATGTAATGAATCTTGTACCAAAGAGAACAAAGAAACAAAGAAAAAAAAAATCTGAAGATTACACACTTCATTGTCTATCTGTGAGATGAGATCCTTCAGAAAGCTCAAGAATTTAGAATCAACTACTTGATTGTATCAGCACGCTGAAGGCTTTCTAAGCAATTTGGATCATGGACAAATGTTTGATGCGCTTGAGGATCTACACTTTAAAATAGACATCAAATTATATTTTATTTAACATTTCAACCATGAACAGAAGGCATGCTAACAAGCGATGTGGATTATATGCACATGAAAAAAATACACTGGAAAAAAACTAGTATGTAAATATATATCCATATAGAACCCTTGAAACCACATGATTCTTTCTACTGAACAAAAAACATCTTCAACTCCATGATTGTCACACTTTGCTTCAGGACATGCAACTAGCGAGCGATTGTGCAAGCGACTGTGATGGCGCCTCTGTCACGCCAGTTGTGGAAGCCACCTCCGGCAAACCGATCAACGGCAATTGATAAACGGTGGAACGAAGAGAACACAAGAACACTGAAAGCCAACAACAAAGTTTGTTCGCCCACAAGACCCAAGCTAAAGAGTCGACTACTGGTAGGAGGCAAGGGAAGCAAGCGTCAACACGAATATATGAAAAGACACGATCTTATATGTGGTTGTTAGGTTCTAATATTTAAATCTGATCGAAAACACAATGCTAGCTTCAGTAAAGAACATGCTCTTAGAGGCTTTATCAAAAGTTTTTAACACAACACTATATAAATTCTCCTGGACTAAGTTGTATCTGCAAATCTACATAGTATAAGCACATTGAAAGAAGAAAAGTCCGGAGTAGTATTTCATGTCATTTCATGCAATGGAATCAACAAAATCACAATTAGAAAATCAAAGAAAATAAAGGTAGAGAAAAACTATATATGGAACAAAAAAATCATGATTAAACTCTTACACTGTATAGTAGTTACCATTTTAATTCCTTAACAAAATCAAGTAATAAATGAGACTCCAAAATAGACAATGTAGCCATGATGCTCCATGCTTTTTACTTAAGCATTTAAGACCTAAAAGGCAGCAAAAATATTCAGTTACAAAGAAAGATTTTTTTCAGAAAAGATGTAAGAACCTCTAATATGCCTTGGCACAATTATAAAATAATATTATATGCAACCTCATAATTATCATTTTATTTGCCTAGATGTGGGAGTTGTTCGCGACCACAATACAGTTTTGTTTTGAGTTTTTGGATTTCAAGGAATAACATAAATCATTCAATAGAATCATTATGCAACACCTCGTTGTCCTTAATGTTGAATTCTAATTCAAAAATAGAAAATGACCTTGCTTTACTAAAAACCTATGTGATTTCTTAGCCTTGCAAGGATAAATTTGAGAAACACTAAAATTATGATTTAAAAAAAAATTATTTTTCTACCTTCAAAATTAAAATCACGATTTGTGCCAATCATTATTGATTGGCCAATCCGTATCATTCCAATTTCTGGCTAACATCAATATTGTGACAACAAATTAATGACTATATACCCACACATCTTCAGTATTAGCAACCAAGAAAAGCTTGAATATTGCAAGAGAACACAATTTCACAATGTTCCATAGAATAGATAGGAAGAGAAAAATAATGTAAAAAAAAATTAGTATAACAACTTACTCAAATACACAAAATCAAGTCATGCGTATTGCAAGTCCCAAAAATTGACAATAGTTTTAGTTGGTGATACAAGCATTGTTGTAAAAGTCGGCGCCTAGGCCCGCCTAGGCGCCGCCTAGGCGCTAGGCGGTACCCCACCGTGGTGCCGCCTAATGCCGCCTAGCGCCGCCTAGGCGCCGATTAGCCGCCGACTAAGCGCTAGGCGGTAGTCCTCCGCCCGACTACCGCCTAGCGATTTTTACAACCTTGGATACAAGTCGCTTGATCTGAAGAAAAATGGATCAAGTGTGAAGATAAAAATGTTGATAATAAACAAATAATTGAATTGCTAATGAGATAAAAGTAACTTTCCTAGAAAAAATAGGCAAATGAAAACTTCCCGCCATGAATGACCAAACCATAAAAGTACATATCTGAACATGATAAGAAAAGCATTTAAAGTTGAAATAGTAACCAAACAACCGATAGGCCAAAACGCAGAACAAAAAATTTGAACTAGAACCCTAGAAGTATAGCAAAAGGTCAATCTCTACACATGGAAGAGTTGATAAAAATGATATTTAATGTTTATGTTCAACAATTAATGCAGCATCCAAACCATACTAAGACCCTATGTTGCTACAGAATGCTCAACATTGCTGCTATCAGACTTCAATGTATCAAATAACCATGAAACAAGATTTGGAAAATTCTCTTCTCTCATTACTTGGATGAGAGATCCAAGAGCCATAGCTGTCATGGATCGAACTTCTAGAACTGCAAGAAGGGAAGATAAATGTGGTACATATTCAGAGGCCTCATTTTCAACAGTAAGAAAAAGATTGTTGAGAATCTGCACCTTTTTAATTTCAAGGAGAAATAATCCTTTATAAGGTACCATATCCTTGGGTTCGGTCACTAAGGGGCACTGGTTTCTTGCAATCTGAGCAATTTTTTTCTTTGTCTCAACACTTCTCTCCCTTAAGACTCTATCAACAAATAGGTACCAATAATGCCAAGGATGGTGCATCAACTGAATTGATAAAAGTGGTCTGCAAAGATAACCTAAATTATTGAAGCAGCTAACATTTAATTAAGACAATAAACAAGCAAAACTTTTAGCCTATTTGAAGAGGAATGTCTAGAGAATGCTTTGTGTACTCAATAGGATAGATTCATCAACATGATGGGAACAAGAGTAGATATTTCTAAATTTTTAATGACGCTACCAACCTAAATTAAAAAAATTATGTAAAACACAATTTTAAATTACAAAGATATGCAGAAGTTCGATGAAGAATAGAACATTGGTACCTGCAGTTGAGCAGTTTGGCTAGAATCCTATACTTTGGGGTGTGTATTAGTCACAATCTGCAATCAATTTTAGTAGTTGAGGCTTTAAAAGAAATTTCACAAACCAAAGAGGATTCATTACCTAGAGACAATTATGTTTCCAAGTAACTTAGGTGCACAGTATGTCATAGCACCTAGAAGCTGCACATTACTTTTCTTGGTTCACCAAGCAAGACCTTGAGGATATTAGAACCAAGTCACTTGCTGACCTTGAAGTGAAATCACAAAAAAAAAAAAACAATCCGAAACAATAGCAATCACATATTATTAGACACAGGACTCCATTTGAAAAATATAAGAGTAGATGATAACCATATGCTAATGATGTTAGATCACAAAAAGAGGATGCATTAGCTAGGACAAAATCAAAAGAAAATGCACCTTAAGAAGTGAGGGATAAAAAGCTTGTAAGACGTGACATCATTGCTCTAGCAGCACATTCTACAGCTTCATCTACTGCTGTTACTTGATTAGAAAAAGAAACCTAAAGCAATGATAGCATTTGAATGACCTACTTGGAAAACATACAAAAAATAACATCAAACAAGCATGTTTATTAGATTTCAGAATTAAAATTTTTGAATACTTATGGTTCAAACAAAAAAAACATATATGAGAAATGTACACAAAGTTAAAACGAAAACAATTCACAAAATTTCAAAGACAAAAATTAATATAACTAAATGATAAGGACAAGCAGATTTCTTTATAAATAATAGTTAAACCATTACTTCCATTTTTGTCTTAGTTAAATATATATCTTACTCTTGCTAAGCACTATAAAAGGAATATCCCTGATTCAATTAAGATCAATCAGATCTTCAATTGTTCTTGGTAAAAAGATTAGAGCATATAGATCCATTCATGCACTCCTTATCAAAACTCATGTGTCACAAAAAAAAAGATTTAGAAAGCATGGTTATCTTTTACGGATTACAACAAACTCAGAATGTAATACCTTTTTGTTTTGAGCATAATTCTCTTTCCATGTTCCACTTTGGAAAGCATTCTTTAAATGGAACATATCAACCTATCAAAAAGTATTAGATTATAAGCAACCAAGTGAATACATCTTATTCAATTTCAAAGTCTTGAAACTTGAAAAATATAAGCAATTAAAAAATTAAAAAGCCATAGAGTTCGAGTGAAGAATGTAAGAAATGATAGCATTATTCCATTCTCAAGAATGGAAGTCACTGAGCAATAACCATCATGCCTAAAACCAATAGGTCAATTGAGAGTCCTTCACCTTGAACCTATGATAGAATATCACGATAAAAAAAAATAGATTAAATATTAAAAACAATAGATAAATGAAAGAATTGAAACAAATAACTCATTTTGTGACCGCATCAAGATCAGAATCATCGTAAAGAATAGCTTAAAGTTTATCAAAAGCTTGTTAACACAACACTGTATAAATTGTATTGATTATCTACAAAACTTAATAATATAAGCACATTGGAAGTTGAAAAGTCCAAAGTAATATTTCCTATCAGTTCATGGAATTGAATCAACAAAATCACATTCAGAAAAAACAAAGAAAATAATTAGCGACAGAAGGTAGAAGAAACTGCATATGGAACAAAAAAAATCATGATTGAACTCAAACACCCATCTAATATTTTACCATTTTGGTAAAAATTAAGTAACAGATGATACTCCAAAATAGAGAATGTAGCCGTGATCCTCTGCTATTTACTTGAGAATTCAAGACCTGAAAGACACCAAAAACATTCAATTACAAAGAAAGATTTTCACAATAGAATGGAATTCTCGCATGGAAGCCAACAAAGAGATTATATATGTAGCATAAATTCCAATCACAAAGATATATATTCTGAAAGCAGTAGAACTGGAAACATGGGACCATCTTGCAATGCTTTACTTAAACAATGTGTTTCAATTTTAATAAGCTTATTAGAAATTGAATAATGATTGGGAGAGTGAAAATGGGAGAGTGAAAACCATAGTGAATGACGTGGCACCTTGCATGCACAATCTCCGACGGGTTCATCGTGCCCCCCCAGGGTATAGTTCGATTCGGGGAGACGGCGAAGGCCGCCGAAGGTGTCCAAGCGATAATCGGACGTGTGCATGTAAAATGTCACGTCATGCCACGTCATGCCACATCATTCACTATGGTTTTCACTCTCCCTATCATTGCTCTTAGAAATTATTAATAATGGAGGTAATGAAACACAGAAAAAAAATACAATACCAAAAGAAATGACAATATATTAAGGAATTATAAATTTTAAAGTAATAATATGATGTGAAAGGACATTCATATAAAATAGCAGACAGCAAAAGAAGCAACTGAAAATCAAAGAAAACAATATTTAGCTAACAGCTGACCGACATGATGTTGAAACCCTACATCATTAGGATATCTATAACACCTGCATCACAAATGCGGACAGAATTTTAGCAACAAAAAAATTAATTGGTTAGCAAGAAACAAACAAGTGTATAAGAATTTACTTTCTATAAACTTCAAACAACATAAGCATGACCTAGGCTTATAGAATTGACACCATTATTGAAGGCAATGATTGTTAATCTAGGAGAAAATATTTATTATCAACATGTGACTCAGAAGAGGACAAACAAAAATATCAACATCAAATAGGAAAGATGTAAAGTTAAAATGCAGAAATACAAAAAAGAAATATATAGGATTCAATGACCTAAAATAATGGTAACAATTAGTTTGGTAGATTAAATATGAATGACTAGCATGGAGTAAAAAAATCAAAAGGAATCCCTCTTTTCCAATCCTACGACTGATGAGAGAGACAAGATTCTTGGTCCTGAGAAAAATAATTAAAATGTTAAGAATACCAAAATATCCATTTCATTTGGACTAGGATGGAGGAACTCTCAGCCAAGAATAATGATAAGAATACTAGAATATCCATTTTGTGTGGATCGTGTAGAAAATTATTAATAAATAATATCCATTTGTACCAGAATTATAATCCAACTGAGAAGAGGAGTTTGATCCACCGACCATTAAGATAATAATAAGTAAAATGGCTAGAATGCTTGAATACCAACTAATATCTATGGAGAAAAGCTTGATCCCACTGCTACTAAAAAGAATGTCTAGAATATTTGAATATCGAATATAATCCAATAGAGAAGAGGAGCTTAATCCCACAGTCATGAAGATAATAAACATACGAATGTCCAAAATACCTGAATACCGAACCAGCAAGAAGAACTCGACCTCACAGCCAAGAAGATAATATGCATAAGAATGCCTAGAATACCTAAATATCTATTACAATCCGATGGGGGAGTGGAGCTCAATCCCGAAGAATATGAATGTCCAGAATACCTGAATACCAACATGGGAAAGTAGCTCAATCCAAGATAATAAACATAAGAATTCTTAGAATACTTGAATACCAATTATAATCCGTCCAGGAAAAGAGAACAATCCCAAGGTCATGCAGATATTAATAAGAAGAATGTCCTGAATACCAGAATATCAATTATAATCCAAGCAGAGAGTTATGGAGATAATAAACATAAGAATGTCCACAATACTTGAATACCGAATATAATGACCAAGAATAAGAATGCCAAGAATACCAGAATACCAACACGGGAGAGGAGTTGGATCCCACGACCTTGAAGATAATAAACATAAGAATGTCCAGAATACCTGAATACCAATTATAATCCAATCAAGAGGCGAGATAGATCCCATAGCGATGAAGATAATAATAAGAAGGTCTAGAATACTAGAATACCAGTTATAATCCACCAGAGAGCCATAGCATTAAACTAATAATAAGAATTTTCAGAATGCCAAAGTAACAACGGAGAGAGAGAAGCTCCATCCCACGGTTAAAAATAAGAATGACCAAAATACCTTAATAATCGATTGGAGAGAGGAGCTCTATCCCACGACTATAATGATAATAAATATAAGAATGCCCAGAATACCTGAATCTCAATTATATTCTAATTGAAAAGAGGATTTAGATCCCATGAACAAGCATAAGAATAACTAGAATAACTACTAATCAAATTACACAGTCTATACAAGGACACATTATCTCTTCAATAACAAAAAAAAAAGACCTTTAGTAAAATTTACAAGGATGTATATATGCAATAATCCTATCATTTGCTAAACATTTCTTACCTTCAATTATAACAAGCAAGAATAATAATCGTCAACTAGGTTGCTCTACAACTATTAATCACATGAATGAATGTGGTGATTTATTAGATAAATTGGTCGCTGACGGAAAAGTTAACTACCTTAGCTCCTTGCTAAAATTATACCACCGCTTCACAATCAATAGCAAAATAAAATGATAAATTTGGAATGTATCCATTGAGCAACGTGTTTATACATTCGTTGAGCCATTTAAAAGTTTTGACTGATGATTGATTGTACTTTTAATCAAAAATCAATGATCCATTTCAAAAGGAGCAACAAGGATTATTAGTAAACTATTAACATAAGCAGTTAGTGATCAAAGCTTAATCAAATTAACCAAGAGTGAACTTAATTGACTCCTGATTATATAGCTGATGAAAATTGTTTCATTGTATTTATTTTGCTTGTTCATCAGGAGAAAACTGTCATTGAAATTAGCACGAGCAAGATTCTTGTTAGATAGATCCCCATAATCAAATAGAAAGCACAAATGAAAATAACTATTGTAAGAAGAACCTTACAGGACTCATTTTGAATTTCCTAAGCTCACATTCTATATTACAAACCAATCAAGACCATAAAATACAAACCACTCCCTATAATAGAATCCTAATTTATTTCCTAAAATAGACCTCTAACTTTGTATATAAATAGACCTATTTATTTCCTATAATAGATCTCTAACTTTGTATGTAAATAGGTCTTACATCTTGTAACTTTTGTATATTGAGAATTCTCTTATTGTAACCAAAGTAAACAGCAAATAACTATTTATTTTCCCAAGCAATTACAAAGGATGTCACCAACATCTAAATATCATCATAGTCCAGCTATTAGTATTGTCAAACTCAGAGAAAATTAGGGTAAATTATGTCAAACTCAAAGAAAATGAAGGTGGAAACTCCCCTTTCTCCTCTGGAGAATCCTCCTTTAAATAGTATGATATAATTTTAGAATTACATAATTACAGCTATACAATCATGGAAATTTATAAATAGGGAAATGATTATGGTAACAGTGACTGAAATATACATTCAATTCTTTATAGATAGAGAAATTATAAACAAAAGAAAATCTATGAGACAATTTTACGAGCGAATAGTTTCATAGTAATGAAAATAGAGATCTAGAAGATCCTGCATAATAGGATATTATCATCCATGTAAAACCGCTGATATGATGATTATTGATCTCCACATGTTATGCATGTATGCCTTGTCAATAAGTGTATGCAATAGTATCTCGATAATATTGAGCTCAGTATTCCAAAAAGACAAGAATACATAAAGAGCAAGTACCTTTTTTTCCATCTAGCATGAGAAGATATTACATGGAGGCTCAATTGTAGCAGCTGACTCCAATTTACATGCCTAATTGTAACTTTGATCATTTGTCATATTCCAACCTTCCTACATTATGAAAAGGAGGACAACAAATGGAAAACCATTTATATTAGTAAGATATCATTTTCTCATTAAGGAATTGTTAGATATCAATAATGATAAGTATTAGAAGTACACTATCTTCAGACCATTCTTTCATAAAATATTTGTCAAAATTACAACAGAAAATTAGGTAAAGACAAAGACAGATACAGGCATACCTGCATGCTGCATGCATATATCTGGTGAGCGGCCCTCTCCCTCATTTCTGCACTACCAATACTTGGTCCAAAAGACCCAATAACATAACTATCAAAATCAACTACTTTGGCTTCTCTATTTTTACAGGAAGTGTGCATATCTGGCGAGCATAACATTTACACCTAGCAAAGAAGAGTAAATACATGATAGTGTCACCTTCAAATGTTCCTTCTCATAACCTGTGCGACATGTACCAATCATATTATCTTAATGTACAAAGAGAAGAGAATTCCATATCCTTGGGGTTAATTGGACTCACATACTTAAATATTAAGTTGTCGAAGTATCCTTGGGGTAGATGGAGATCACCTAGGATTGTGTTATTCGTCATTGCTACATGAGCAAATAGAGCTAAAGATGTACCTCATAAGAAAATGGATTAAATTGAAACATGACAGGAATATCTGATATAAAGACACCACTTTCAAGGAATGCAACATGGCCACCAATATGTCACACTTTCTAGAAGACAACAATTTAGAATTTCTCAGAGTCTAACTGGTGTTTGTTAGTATTTGCCTTCTGAGCCTGCATATGGGGAAAGAAATGTAATGTCAGATTAGCAACAAGCAAAGGCAACAAAAGCATAATGATACTGAAACAAAATATTTATTGTTAACCTGAACTAAGGTCATGGGCACAAAGTTTCCAGAAACTCTAATGTAAGTACTCCAATTAAAAAAACTTTACAAATCTAATAGGGCATATGTTAAAGGCATAAAAAAATTATGTTAAAGACAAATAATGATATTTTACTTATTAGATTAGTGACATTACCTCAAACTCTTGACAACCTGCAAGTGAGCAAACACCAAATTAGGTTGTTTCTATAATGACATCCTAATAAATAAAAGTAAGAAAACCCCTAAGAGGACCAAGAGAAAAGGCAGCTACCTATTCATGGCAACTTATAAGAAGCTTTAGGAATTATAGGAAAGAGAGAATTACCAGACTTTCTATTAAGTTGTTCACTTGAAGAAGGCTAAAGTATAATCCCAGTTTTGGAAAACCAGTCTCAAATCACCAACGTATCCAATCTAACAATAGTGATCACAACACAATCAGAATGTGCAACAGCAAATAATTCAAAGCTGGGATAATATCAACAGGAGACGAGCATTCCAGAGTCACAACAAATTCCAGGAACTACAAAGATAAAGTGCAACGTTACTGATTCAAATTCTTGTTACAATTACAAAAGTGTTGCAGTGCCACATTGCAACACCACGGTCAAACACAACCTCAGTTACTCATCCAATCCATGAGAAAAAAAATCAGGAACATAAGACTTAGCATCACATTAGACCCAAGCCATAGATGAAAATCTGTGCAAAAATCAGGAAAAAAATAGTGTCTAGAAAAAATATATACCAAGTTGGTCCAACAAGCAAAATTGTTATCTGATTGAGTCAATGTAGAACAATTCAATGCATGGAAGCAAGGATAGTAGGATGAACTAGATTTAAGGGCTAACTCAATTAAGAGGTAAAAGACTCCATGGGTCGTTCTAGGAATTAAAGTTCAATAGAACAATTCAATGCATGGACGCAAGGATAGTAGGATGAACTAGATTTAAGGGCTGACTCAATTAAGAGGTAAAGGACTCCATGGGTCGTTCTAGGAATTAAAGTTCAATCTGTTCTAGATTTAAGGGTTGGCTCATATTAAGAGGTAAAGGACTCTAATCTAACTACCTACAACTATTCATGGGAACTTAAATAGGAAAGAGAAAACTACCACATTTTTATATTAAGTTGTTGGCCTACATGATTTTATCCTAATGTATGTGAAAGTCACTATTTCAAAAGAGACAAAAAAATAATTTATTCCTTATTAAATAAAGGCTAACATGCTCTGCATATAAGTGGATAAAAGGGGGTCTTGATTAAGATTCCATTATAAGAGAAAAACTCAAAGTTCATGGAATCGTAAGAAGGCTTTTTTTTCCTATTCTGCAAAATTGCAAGTGAACTTCTATTGATAAAAACAGGTATGAATACCAAGATATATCTTACATCATATCTCAAAATAAAAACATTTTATAAAAGTAACTTTACAAAAATAAAAAAAAAGGAAAGTATAGGTATAAGAAAACATGTATCTCTATTTGATGATTCGTATGAAGAAAACGATATTGATGCCGACAGCCAATGCAACTTCATAATTCCAGCAGCTTATCAAGTCTTCGGTAAGAATCCAGCAACAGCTGAAGCAGATTCCAGTCCAGAACATCAGAAAACCTAATTTTATTCACACAAAAAAAAACAAAATAGACTATAAAAAATAAAACTCATCAGAAATGTCACAAATTGCAGTGAACACAAATCTAGAAACCAATATGACAAAATCCAGACCTGAACATTTGGGCATGTCAATTTTAGAGAGCCCACAAGATTTCACACAAACCACACTGTTGATTCATCCATTTCAGCAGAAGATTGAATCAGAAAAATCTTTCAGATATATAAAACTCAACTAGTTCAATATAGTAGGTTGACTTTATTGCCAATAAACCAAAATTTCAACTCCAAGAAAGGAAATCTAGTGCAAATCCAAAAAACTACATCACATATATCTTGCAAATTGTTACCATCAACAAGTTGAGAAGTCATAGCTTCCAAGAAAAGTAAACTCCCAATTTTACAAAGGGGCAGGGCCATAAAGTAATGAATCACTTAGTTTAAAGCTCCCAAAACAGTATAAAAATAGCTCCCTATATGCAACCACTACAAGACTGCAATCACTAGAGTAAGAAATTTGCACTTTTTCATAGTGCAAAATTTATTCAGATATAATCTTAAAGGTAGAAAACAACGATAGAAAATCAAGAAAATAAATTTGCATCCTACTATAGTTAGATTATGAAAAATGATACAATCTTAAAGGTGAGGCTATGAGGCTCAAAAAACTAAGAGTTTTCAAGATGGCTTGGCCTAATAATATTGAATGAGATCCTTCATCACATGTAGCACTATGAAAATGTGCAAATGTAGCTCATCTTGAATATTGGAGCATTCCCTTAGGCTGTTTCATACTTGGGTTAAAGTGAAAGAAGATTTGTTGCATTCTTTCAGAGTCATACGGGATGTAACGCCCCAAAATTCCCATTTTTAGTTCTTAAAATCCTTAGAATTATTTAAAAATGGTTTAGAAATATTCTAGATATTTTTAGGGATTTTTAGAATATTTTTATGGAATTTTCCGAGTCCGTTTAGTATATAAAAAAAAGGAAAAACGTTTAAGGGCAGCCGAGGGTTCGAACCCTCGACCACCAGAAGACTAGGAGCGCGCGCGACCGGCTGGGCTAGGGTATCAAGCACAGCAAAGGATGGAGAGAAATATATTTAAGGTGTAGTTAGGTTAATCCGCCCCATAAGTATAAATAGGTAATTAAAGAGAGAAGTTTTATTTCTCTCCTCTCCAAACCCTCACGCCGACCTCTCCTCTCTTGGGCGAAACAACACCAAGCTCTAGGGGGCCGGCCAAGGCTCTCCTCCAAGAGATCTTCCAATATTCGGAATCCCCGCGACGAGAGGAACGCGTAGGCGCGAAGAATTCTCCGAGATCTCAAGTTTCTCCCGAGCCCTAGACGTCAATCTTGGTTGTAAGTCCAAGATATCAATGTAAGTACTGCTCACCTGTGGTAAGAGGCGGTTTTCCGCGAGTTTTTCCCGTTAGAAAGTTAAAAATGCAATTTTTACCTTAGTTTATAATTTTGCATGTGAGATTAGTTGTTGTATGCTTATGTATAAGTTTAATTAAATACCCTATATGAGTTTAGGGTCTAAGAAAGTTATGAGAAAAGAAAAGAGAAGATAAAGATAAGAAAAGAAAAGGTCAAGGCCTTAAGAAATCCCCAAAAGTCAAGACTTAGGGATTTTAGCACGCAAGGTGCTCGAGAAAATGCCAAGGCATTTACAGATGAGAAAGAAAAGAAAGAAAAGCTATTTTATTTTCTAAGGCCAGTACCCGGCGTCCAAGGGCGTCGTTAAAGAAATCCAGGTGTCCAATTCCAAGGTCTTGGCCCTGGTAGACCAAGGTCTGCTCTATTAGGATTGGTGGCTCGCTACCCCAACCTTTTAGGGAACGCGCATGAGATGGTACTTACGTCTCCAGTGGATCCAAGTTATTATTATTTTCAAGTATATGCTTTAGCAAAGTTTCTAAAGTTTAAAGAGTTTTCAAAAAGTTAAAGAATAACTAAAGTTTCAAGTTGAGCCAAGAAAAGTAAATTGAGATTTATTAATGCTTGAGTATGCATGTTTTGAGTTATACATGTTCTTAGTTTTCTTTCAAGCATATTAGCATCTCATATGATTTCATATTGTTCTAGAAGCATGTTTGCACGTTTTGAGATTTTGTGAGCTAGATAGTACTTACTAAGCTTTTTGCTTACTAGTTGCATTTCCTCTTACTGCAGATAAAGGTAAAGGCAAGCAATTCTGAAGGAAGGCGACGAGGCGGTGCTGAGTAAAATGTATGTGGTGGCTGATTTTGGAGAGATCTTGAGACGAGACAATTTAGTTATTTGAATTACAATGTTTTAGTTTATTCAATTTCAAGTTCTTGCTTTATGGAGTTTAGCGAACATTTAAGCTTTGGATAGTTTTACATGCTCAATTTCTTAGAGTAAAGATTCCATGTCACTTCATTTAGCATACATGTCCTTATGATTGCGTTGGATGAGTAAAAGTGTGAGTAGATAGAAATATTGATACTTTGTTGGAGAAATAGATGTTTGTGCCAAGATAGTACTAATTTCTCTTTGAATCAAGTTTTATTGCTTAAATATGTTTAGAAAAGTTGCATTCATGTTTCATAATGTTTTAGCAAGGTTATAGAACATGTATTTGGTGTTATGAATGTATAGGAGTCAAGATTGGTACAAATTTTATTGTTAAAGTTCATATAACTTGAATAGCTTATTTCTTTCCGCAAAAGTCCTAATTTTAAGTTTATGGATTCGTTTTGGTTGGCTAAATTGTTTAGGAAGTTGACATAGAGTATAGAAATGGTGTCAGAATTCTATATGACTCGAAAGTATAGGTTTGGTGGAGTCTTGAAGCAAGTGCCGAAACCTGAAAATTCAGCTTTCAGGCGTATCAGTCGACTGATACCCGAAAGATGAGTTGGGTGAGGCAGGTTTCAATAAGTATCAATTTACGAGTTTTTGAGAAAGAAAGTGTGACATGGTATCATGCATGACTACATAAGTTAGAATATCATCCTTAGATGAATTTAAAAAAAAAAAAGATTTCCGCATTTCTATTAGTCGTGCATTAGAGTCAAGAAGTAGACAAAAGTAACGATCCGTCTAAGGCAGAGAAGGCGGGTCGCTACACGGGAAGGGTTGAATTCATGTTGTCATACCAAGGTTTACTTCATTTAGAGCAAGTACTTAAAAATTCTAGCTTAATCAAGCAAATATACTCTGTTTAAATACCTAAATCTATGAGTACTTAGCAGTGAATTGAATTTTTGACTCTGGTTCGACCAACATATCAACATACACGTGCAATTGTAATATATAGAAAACACAAATTTAGTATTTTCTTGAGTGTCAAAAATGATGGGGAAAAAATGTCAATTTTATCACATACCTTTTGAAACCCAATTATTAACAAGAGAATCAAAATCAAATAGTTTAAACTTTGATTCCCTTGAGAAGTTGTTAGGCACATGGACCATAGGAGGGCCCTCCAATGTATTAGGAACATTCTCTATATGTATTGTTCCTAATTGGCCTACAATGTATATAAAATGTATGCTTTTCATAATCAACCCCCAAAAGATCAACACAAAACTTATGCTTGCCACATGCATAGGAAAAGTTATTGAAAACCCCATATTAAATAAACCATCATGCAAAAAGAAGATGCATTGTTCGACCACAGCACTATATAGGGGAAGTTGATTCAATGGAGAAAATCAAAAGGTCGCAGCAACAACAATCATGGTCACGTAAGGAATTACCCTAATGACACTAAAATATCTCACTTTGATCTAGGTGAAATGCGAACTCATAAGAACTTCGGTTTATCATAATTCGGTCATCAACACACTTTGTTGTAAAGTGTTATTGTCTTCTATATGCAACCCTTATCATTACAAGACATATAGTCTAGCTTTAATACTCTCCATCACTATTATGTGAGGTATGATTTTTAATCTATGATGGGTGAACATTCTTTCAATTCCCCTAACTACTCTTTTCGCAAAGAAAAAAAAATATTAGAATTAGGTATAAATGAATAAACTATATAACTTTCAATAAATGTAATTTTATTATTAATTAGAAAATTTTACCGAAATAACCACAAAATAATCAGACCGACATAAGGAGTGTCATGACAATGGGTAAGAGTTGTCGTTCACTTAGAGACCCTAACATTTTGGATAATTTCTTGATTCATTCTAGAAATAAAATCGACCTCTTGCTATATAGTAAACAAAGAGGCATGCCAAGTTCCTTACCTAATTTTCTGCACAACTTGGTCGGATGAGATTTCAAAAGATATATACAGATTGATTCGAGAAATAAAATCAACACCAACTGCAACCTGATTGGGGAAGAATAGCAACACAAAGAAAGAAAAATAGTTTCAATTCCTTCAATGAATAGTAATGAATCCAAAAGTATGTGTACATTTTCAGTTCATGATAGATATATGGGGCGATTTACACTTACCAATATATTATCTAGGGACAACCCTAATCAAGAAGAAACAAGCTATATATCAAGTGCCCAAATTGATATGGACAACGTACTATTCACCAAATAGATGTCATAACAAAGTACAATAATTCAACGCATGTAAGCAAGGACAGTAGGATGAACTAAATTTAAGAGCTTACTCATATTAAGAGGTAAAGGACTACATGGGCCATTCTAGGAATTATAGTTCAATCTTTCTAGATTTAAGGATTGACTCATATTAAGCGGTAAAGGACTCTAATCTAACTACCTACAACAATTTGTGGCAACTGATAAGAAATTTTAAGAATTATAGCATCAATTATTGGAAAGAGAGAATTACGACACTTTTTATATTAAATTGTTGGGCCTCATGTTATTATCCTAATGTATATGAAAGTCGCTAGTTCAAAAGAGACACAAAATAATTCATTCCTTATTAAATGATGGCCAATATGCTCTGCTTAGTGGAAAAAAGGAGATGGTCTTGATTAAGATTGCATTACAAGAGAAAAAGTAAAAGTTCATGAAATATTTTTTTTCAATTTTGCATGTGAACTTCTATTGATCAGAAAAGATTGTATAAGATATCTTGCACCATATCTCAAAATAAAAATCATTTTATGAAAACAACTTTATAGAAATAACAAAAGGAGAAAGTATATGTATAAGAAAGCATGTATCTCTATTTGATGACTCTGATGAAGAAAACCATATTGATGCCCAAACGAAAGCCAATCCGGTTTCATAATTTCGACAGCTTATCAAGTCTTCTGCAAGAATTCAGCAATCGATGAAGTAGATTAGGTAAAGTTCAAGTTACATATGCACATCATGCCACTGAGAGGGGTGTATTAGTGGAAGAGCTGATAATACTAATGGAGACAAGATTCCCTATGCATTAAATGTTGATTACATGATATATCTTATAGCTTCAACATGCACCTAAATTACATTAAAGAATGCTTGAGAAATACGCCAATAAGTATTGTAAGATGGTAGTCTGGATGACCCTAAAAGTTAATTTGAAAGAGGGTGGCTATATCACTAGAATAAAAAAATTGAAATTCCTTTAAAATGAATTATTGTTGGCTTATGATTAATAAACATAGAAAAAAATTAGGTCAACATTTTTCAATACATTAACGGTCTTGTAATCAAAACACAAAAGGTACAACAAAAAACACAAAATTGTATAAGAATTAGTAGAAATATAAATAAAAGACAAGTAAAAAAATAGAGGATAAGTTACCAAATTTGAGCAAACAACAATAATTTTGTTCTCCAAGACTGAGCCAGCAAACATCACCAATATCTGACATTTCCAAAACTTAAATACAAATTTAACATTTCACATATAAGATTACTTGCAGCTATAGTTGTTTCCTCACGAACCTAACCTTCGATAATATAAAGACTCATAATGCTCAATCATCTCATCATTTCAAAGAGGCCTACAACAATTAATGTG
The DNA here is from genome assembly GCA_024364735.1 of Boesenbergia rotunda. Classification (NCBI taxonomy): domain Eukaryota; kingdom Viridiplantae; phylum Streptophyta; class Magnoliopsida; order Zingiberales; family Zingiberaceae; genus Boesenbergia; species Boesenbergia rotunda. The sequence continues at coordinate 94,248 of JAGFNQ010001948.1, read as the reverse complement.
TTATACTATACCATTCAAAAATATGTAATAATATAGTACAAATATCTCAAACAACTTTCAAAAGAAAAGATCATGTGCATCTTTCCATAATCAAATCTGGCACCTATTGCCAAACTTAACCATGTCCCAATCACAATAGTAATAGTATGTTAACACAACTATCTGAATTCAATAAACTCTTGGCAAATAAATAGTGATAAGCAAGGTTATATGACAAATATCTCATACCTAAACATCCACATAATGTTGCAATTGCCATGCAAAAAGAGCAGTCGCTTCCTCTTTTGCTAAAAGAGAACTATGTACCTATAGAAAAAAAGGCAAATTAAGCAACCATCATAATTGGGTATACAAGGAGGCTAGGGAATTCATAGATAATTTGCATCGGATAATGAGCAAATAAGAAGAATGTTTCACCAGGTTACTAAATGTGAGAGTTTCCTCTGGCAGGATATTTTGGACCATAACTCACACTGTCAAACACAACCTCAGTTCGTATCCATTCCAAAAGAAAAAAATCAGGAACAATTTCATCCGCCACCTAGCATCACATTAGACCCAAACCATAGCTGAAAATATATGCAAAAATCAAGAACAAATAGAGTGCCCAGGGAAAAACTCTATACCAAGTTGGTGCAGCAAGAAAAATTATTATCTAATTGAGTGAATGTACACAACAATTCAATACATGGAAGAAGGGACAGTAGGATGAATCAAATTTTAAGGGTCGACTCATATTAAGAGGTCATGGGTTATTTTAGGAATTATAGTTCAATCTGTTCTAGATTTAAGGGCCATAATAGGAGGTAATTGATTCTAATCTAACTACCTAAAAGTATTCATGGCAACTTATAAGAAACTTTAGGAATTATAGCATAAATAGAGAATTATGACACTTTTTAAGTTGTGGGCCCTCATGCAAAGGCCAGGAATAAGTGTTACCATATAAGACTCAGACAAAATACCACCACTCTGTTGGTCCCCTTTGTAGGAAAAAAGAGATACCTTTCTTTTTCTTTGCTCTTTATCGCGAACAGTAGAGAGAGCATCTCAGACATCTTTAATGAATGAAGAAAGGACATCATTTTGGAGTGATTAGACAACCCTTCCTAAAGCATACAGTAAGCAAAATGTAATATTCTTTCCCCCCATTTACCATGACAACAGCTGAATCAAAATCACTTAGCAAAGTAAAAAGTGTGCATATAATATTGGATGCTTCATCCTCCAAATATAACATGGTATTGTTGTAAAAATAGCCTATCAAGTATGAAGAACCTCTTCTAAAGTAAACAATCAATATAAGTTAAAATAAGCTAGCATAACAAAACCTGGTTATTAGCCACTCCTTTAAGAAGCTCTGATATCAAGGAGGCAATGCCTTCCTCATTAATGACTCGACCACTGCTACTAAAGCCTTCTTTGCAGAAGTTTGAAGATTCCTAAGCATGACATTAATTCAGTCGACAAAATTTATCATATTAACTTTGTTTAAGAAGGCCAAAAATTCTCTAATTTGATCCACATAAATGAGTAACACTTCACAATGCAAGAAACTTAGTTATCCATAAATCAACTAAAAAGTGATTAAAAATACTTGGATGATAAAAGAAGCAGATTTGGCTGGGTAAGTCATGCAACAGATAATACTACCCTAAAAAATATTTTATAAAGTTAAAATAAAAAGGCAAATGCTTTGAAAAGAGACTCTAATAGTTTTTCCAAATACATTTAATGGTAGTGCATGTAATAATGTCCGCTGAGAAAAAGCGCATGCAAAGGAATCAACAGAAGGAATGCTTCGTTGTTTGAAAATTCATTGTTAGAAAAGATATACAAGCATTTGGTGTTCCTCACTTGTTAATCTGAAAACATATCCTGCATTTTTCATCAATTTATGAATAATGGTTATCATTATACTAAGATGAAATAATATGATATTTGAAAGAGCAAAGATAAATTCAATTTAAGAAAACCATGCAGAAATATGCAATAGGTATTCAAAAAATATTGTTGGCACTGTTCAAAGACAAACATATAATTATTGGATTTGGATCTTATCCAACAACAATTGTTCCCTAAAAGTCATAAGAAAAATGTTTTAATAGTAAAAAGGTCATCTTTAAGAAAAATAATACAAAACTTTTTTTAATAAGTCATTAATTGTTTACCACATCATCATCACCAATTGCATAATAATAATGGTGGGAGGATCATTCCAATATGTGAATTAAGACAGCAACTTCAGCTAAAGCTCCCAAAGCATAAGCATTGAAGGCACTAGATAAGATGAACAGTGAAGACTACCATGTCAATCTCTAATAATATCGGTTGAAAGAGACTGCATATAAAGGCACTCATGAAAGTGGGAAACGAACTAATTTAGGCAGGATTTGAGGCAAGAAATGAGGATTCAAGGGTAATTAAACAAGCTTGCCTGCCATCACTTAAGAAGTATGAAAACACCAAATAATTAAATAACCTCAATATTTATTTGAGTCCATCAAGTGCTGTATCAGAAGTTTCATCATCCTCTAATGCATGGCATATGGGAACAATTTCATCAATTGCTTGCATTCTAGCACATTGCAACATGGCATTATCATTATAAGTAGATTGTATACAATTGGCAATTAAGGAACATCAAATAGAACATACGTAAACCTGGTAAAGAGTGCTAAATGCCAAGCCAGATTCAGGAACCTCTTATATGCTGTAACAAATTGAAGAGTGATCATACAAGTTGAATAAAATTTCAACATCATACAAAAAAAGAGTGCAAATAGAAAACAGAAAATCAAACCTATCACATAAAGTTGTATGTATTGTAGGGATAAGTTCATCCATAAAGTTTAGTAATTGGTGTTTACCAGCAGTCGCCATAACTTCAGACCAATGCATACACCCTTCTGAAGCACAATATGAACATGATTAGCGATAATTAAGAAGAGCAAAGTCTAGCTATCATGAATAAACATGATAAAAATAAAGACTCAAGCACTAGCACAAAACACTTAATCAAGCACTTTACCGAACAAAACACTCCAATACTTGAGCATTCATGGAAATGAATTTATTACCAGTAAACTGAACCCAAAAAAAAGTGAAGTATATTCAAGAACACTAAATGGCATTTTATTAGCACTGTTTAACAATTTAAATTCTCATGAATTATTAGCCACACGCTAAAAGACTCATGGAATACACATTATAAATAAATATGTGCTAAAGTATACATTGCCAAGGCACATGTTGTGAAATATATTCTAAGAGCATTTAAGCAATATCAAAACAAAATAAACTCACTTGTATTCTACTATTGACAGGGCGTTTAAGCCCTTGAAATAAAATTGGAATAACTGAAGCCAAAATACTCTCCCCAAGCTGACGAACAAGTTTACACTAAATACTGGATCATTGGTTATTCAGTTGAGTGCGTACATACTAAATACTTCAATTTCTTTAGAAAACAAACATTTCGTCTTTCTAATGAAGATGAAGTGAGAGATGAAAGCAGAGTACTGATTAAGACTGGCATTATTTCTTTGAGAGTTATGGGAGTATTTGCCATGATAGTCTTCCATACATGCAATGCAGCCAAACATGAAATATGAGATACGTTTATGTTCAACAATAACATTAACTTCATTGTCAGTCAGTGGCAAAATAGTAATGTGACAATAAGAAAACAAAACACAATCACATAACAGATGCACAGTCAAGATAATATCACCAAACAAGGAAAAAGATTAACACAAAACTTAAATTAGTTAGCATCATCAAGCAATAAACTCGAATTTCTAAGTTACAAGTTAAACAATGGCTATATTCCTACCTTACGAATTCTATTTACCGAGGGAAAAGCCCATCATCCCTAAGCTTTGATATGGTTAAACATGTTCCGTTTATTGACGCCTTTAAACAAATCATCCGGCATTGCAACTCTTCAATGTCTAAGTTTTCACAGAAACATACTCTTCAACTTCGAGTTTGTTCTGTAGTATGATTGTCATTTTACGCTGGGACTTGGCAATCTCCTCATCCTGGAATTAGTAAGTCATCTGATAAGACAACTATACAATTATCAAACTAAGAAAAAGTCTGTGAATATCCAAAAGGAACTACAAATTTTTCTCTTAAATCACCTCTAATAAACAGATAAAGTGTTGTATAAAAAGAGAGGAGGATCGCTAATTTACACATGGATAGATTTTCTTCATTTAGAAGATAGATGGAGGACTAGCTGCAACAGCATGTTTACCTTCACTTGCTTATAAAGCTTCTACTCCTCAGCTGAAAAATTTTTCAGGTGTCATGCTATGTTTACCGGGACCAAAAGCTACATGCACCATGAGCATCTCTGTGAGAATGAGAAGATCAGAAGGACCAACTCCACGATAATGCATTTATGACCTTGGCAGACTTTGAACTCTTCCCTGAAAATACATATTACTTACTGAATTAAACAAAACCAAAGAGAAGAAATTCTGTAAATTAATTCCTTAAACATGTAGTTAGAGGCTTCTCCTATCTTATAGTTATAAGCAATAAAATTGCCGACATAGTTCTTATCCAGTTATCAACTGACATCGCAGAAAGACCTTCTGAATCTAAATCATAATGTTTGAGCAAGAAAATACACTTCTGATCATATATTCATTCTCTAAATATTATTTATTCATTCTTTAAATAAGCATTTAGATAACAGTAGTAAGGTGGAAAACAATAAACATATACGAAGTGAGCATCATATGATTTAATTCTAGAACAATCGCTACATCCTTCCCTCCGACAGCAGCTTCCAGAAATACTCATCCACTTCGTTTATGATCTCTGCCACTGTCTTCCTACTCCTCCACACAACCATCCCCATGTCTGTGTCCTTGTCACCACTGACAAAATGTGATCGGCCAAATCTTTCAATGTGCATTTATCCTTCTCCGCATTTAATGTCACAACATACGCTTTTCTTCTTCCACTATCTCTTCTTCCTCCTCCAGAACTCCGACTTGTTCCCCTCCTAGTTCTCTTCTTCAACAGCAGCCTGAATGAGAGTTCCTACGTCCTTCCGAGGCAGTTGGAAGGAGAAGCTCGAGGAACATCTGAATCGCTTGAGTCCTTTTTACGATCTTCTACGTCTAACATATCAACCATCTTATAGAAGCAGAACATACTAACTAGGACCAAATATAATATCATGGATTGAGAAAACAAAATGGATCCTTCATTTATATTATCTCTAAAAAAAGTGCATATTTTATTTTTATTTTTAATCCCAGTTGTACAATATTTATAGGAAGCATCTCTAAAAATAATTATATCAAAAAGTAAAAGAAAAATGAAAACAAAATGTTTAGTATAAAGGACAAGTTTGATACATCATTATGACTCAACAACAATGTCTAAGGTATTAACTTAAATTGTCAAACTCACTATCTTAATATCAGAATGCTATATTTTAACTAGAATTATTCATTTTCCAAATAAAATTTTAAATGTTTCCTGATGTGAAAATCATGTCATGCAAAAAAAAAGAAGAAGAAAATACCTCTTGATATAATGTGCGAATAGAAAACTACTATGAGATCCAACAAGCAAATGTCACATGGATAGCAAGGCTAGAAAGTGAAAATCACAAGTTGCTATCAAATGAGATAAACAAGGTGTTTGAATCTAGAGTCAATTTTTGAATTACGAAGTCAATCCAATCTGAACCTCAAGTTTCAAACTAAATAGTTGCATATTCGGTGTGTCTTAACTACTTAGTTTGTATTTTTGTGACTTTTTTTGCCATAGTACAATTCTTAAAATTGATGTGTGTGATCGATCACCTATTAAAATAATTAACATGTCTCTTATCATTTTCATCCTACTATCCCTTCCAGCTACTTTCGTAACTCATATGAATCAATTATCATATTAAGTACTAGAAATAAAATGGCTATTGTGACTTAAAACCCCACAAAAACACCTATATTTTTGCCAAAGATATAGACACTTTGTAAAATGAATAGAGTTTGACGATTAACTAAAAATAATATCTTAATCATAAAATATAAAACATAGAATTTACATCAATAATGAAGTTTGATCTCCATTAGGTAATTTGATGAGTTCAAACATCCAATTGGGCAATCAACTTAAATAATCTACCCCTTGAAATAGAAAAAAAACTTTAACAAATGTAGGAAGAAAATACATACCTAAGAACAACTTAAAGATCTAATACTCAAAAAAGTAAATTATATAGGTGTAATTGGAGGACCAAGATGGCTTACTACTTGCAAAAGAAGCTACCAACGAGATAAAACAATAGTGGGAGGACAATTTGGTTAACATACATGTTGACAACTAAATGTCCCCACGGGATGGACTGATGGTTTGTGCGTGGGTGCCACCATGAGGTTTGGAGGTCAAAACCTAGCAAAGTCATCCTCCTCACGCACTAGCCACGACATCCGGGCTAGCCACAACATCCTCCTCCGTGTTGGCCATGGGACGAGTTGGCAGGGGCGCTAGGGGCGAGCAAATCACCTTTTGCCACCATGTTGATAACTAAATGTTACCGGCAATGCCAACAATGGTCCTCCTGCACAAATCTCTTTTGTAGCTAATGATGGTTGCATGATATATTCTCATGAACATTAAGGTTGCAATAAAATAAAGGTTAAATAAATTATACAGCAGCAACAATAAAACTTCACCTTATTCAATGACAATGATCCTCTTCCCAAAATTCTCTACTCTAGCTTCCAAGACTTGCAAGATAGTGTTAGGAATAACTTTAAATATGCAAAAAAAAATTAAAAAAAAATAAAAGGTCAAAATGAACCTATTGTTTCACTCATCTGTATAAGACCTATTGAAGAGAAAAAAAATACTAGTTATAAACATAGCCCATATAGTGATACAAGTGTTCGTCTTCAACGTGAGTTGGATACTATTAATGCTTGGCTAATACAACTAACTTTGTTTACAAGAAATCTCTATATTCTTATAGTCAGTCAACTAGTTTTGGATACATTTGCACAAATTCAAAAGAAAAATTCTTATGTTTTAAACATGATATTTAAATCATTTATTCCAAATTCATAACCACTAGAAATATAATGCCAAGATTTATATAGAAGAGAGAACCTATATTTCCTTCAAATATAAATGCAAGTTAAATATCAAATTAACTCAATAATCTTATTTAGCATAATATCCCATCATAATTACATTTGAGTAATAGAAAATCAAATATAGTTATTGCTGGGAAAGGAGGATTGAGACTAAAATCAAATTGCACAAGTACACCAATAACAAACATTTAAAATATGAATATAAAATCATAATCAAATATCATGATTCATGAGAAGTTTATTAGTTTAGATGTCAATGAAGGGCTTATTAGTTTAGTTCTAATGCATTTCAATGCTCAGCGACATAAATCAACCTCATAAAACCCTTTATTAATTCTTTCCCCTCTTATTACTTTCTCCTTGCCCATGTTTTAATGTGTTTTTATTTACATGATTTTTTTTAGAAAAAAGTATTCCTTTTCACCAAACAGTTTGGAAAGTAAAAAACTAAAGTACCATGTAAAGATAAGGATGAAAGCAATGAGAATTACTTCTATAAAAAAAATGTGTACAAATAAGCTTATAGAAAAGATGAATTGGGAACATGACATTCTAAGGAGCTCCTAAGTGCATAGTTAATGAACCAAATAATGGTTTAAACCATTTTAGGATGAGGGGCAACAACATGAAACTATTAAAAAGAAATTGAATTTAACAAAATGAAAAGGCGACAATTTCACAAATAGATACTAACACTATAAGCACATTTGAGAGTTTATGAAGAACAAGTGTCTTGTTGTTATATACTCAGAACGGAAAAATGGGAGGGCATTTTACAAATTCTAAGATTATTGAATTTCTTGATATTAACATTAATTTGGTTCTCTAGGGAACACATGCTTCTGCTAGACTTCTACTTGCAAATATACTTCTCTAAGGAACTAAATTAATGTTGGATATAGCAACATCCAATGAGTTTATTGGGTAAAAACAATGAAGGTATTGAGTCTACTTGAATCCCCTCAAGAGAAACAAAGTTCGAGATATTATGGTCTTGTTGGAAAAAGATGAAATGGATCGCTAAAAATAAGGAATAAAAGTTATAATCCTTCAAATTAGTTATGAATCAAAAATAATATCTACATGTATGCAAGATAGCAAAAGTATCTAGATAATTTTGCATTACTAGGCCCCTTTTCTATTCAATAGATGTCGTCACCTTCAAAAGGAGAATGTCAAATTATAAAAAAAATTTAAAAAAAATCAGAGATGATAAAGTTAAATAATACAAGCAAGGATACTTGCAATTCACAGCTGCTTATTAACATGAATCATTGAATTTAGACTGTGTTTACAGCATCGAATACTCTCAGGATAATAACATTCTAAGAGTGTCTGACAACAATGAAATTATATTCAATTAATGATAGCCTGATTTAATTTTGAGCAAGTATATGTGACCTTGATATAGCCAACTCTAGAAATCTGATGTATTTTGAATAGAAAACAATTCTTTTACCTGCATAAAAACATGTTTTTTCAAAAATGTTTGGTGCCTTTTCACTTGAGAGGCCTCAGGATCATCTGCAATTGTCATAATTCTTTCCATCCCAAAAACGAATAAATTATCACAAAAAAATCAATTTAAAAATACCTTTGTGAATACCTTTATCAAAAATGTAGATCTATGCAACAACCCAAATGATCATCGATCAGTAAAATAATCAGAAAGATCTCACATCTCAAAAAAGTTAAGCCTAATCCAAATCCCCAATCAAATGAAAAAAAAAATGCAAATAAAAACTTACATTTAAATCACAAAGGAAATAAATAGACAAAGCCAACTAAACCTAGAACAACTCTGATTAGATAAAGAAACTAGGACTTAAACAACAAAAGGTAAAACCATAATCATAATAAAAAAACAACGGATGCGTGGGGAATCACAAGATTGTCCCAAATCTTGAGAATGGTGATTCACTCTTGTTGAAACACATAGGACCGAAGAAAATTGACATCTTAGTTAAGAAAGAGAATAAGGATATTGTTTTGCACTCAACAAATGACAACAAAGTTAGCAATAGCAAACACTAGTAAAATATAGTAACCAAATATAGAGATTACAGTACGCTCCCCTACAAAAGAAACAAGTTCAAGGATACTATAGTTTTATTGGAAACAAATGATATGGATCACTGCAAATAAATAATTAAAGTCATAATCCTTCAAATTAGTTATGAATAAAAGTCAAAATTGCATGAAACATCAAAAGCATGAATCAAAAATAATATCTACGTGTATGCAAGATAGCAAAAGTATCTAGATAACTTTGCATTACCAAGTCCCTTTTTGATTCAATGGATGTCGACGTAGACTTCATTCTTGCAAATAGTTCTTGGATAAAGAGGTATATCATCTTTCAACAATTAAAGTACTTTCAAAAGGACAATGTCACAGTTCAAAAAAATAAAGATGATAAAATCAAATAAGACAATCAAGGATACTTGCAATCTTGAGATCCTCACAACATATCATCATTGAAAATACTTTCAAAAGGACAATGTCACGGTTAAAAAAAAATAGAGATGATAAAAGCAAATAAGACAATCAAGGATACTTGTAATCTTGAGATCCTTACAGCTGCATTATTAACATAAATCATTGAATTAAGACCTTTCTTTACAGCATAATCCAATATACGTAGAATAATATCCTAAGAGTGTCATGACAACAATAGATTATATTCAATTTATGACAATATAACTTAATTTTTAAGCAAGTATAAGTGACCTTGATATAGCCAACTCTAGGAAGTCTGATGCATTTTGGGCAGTATAAAAAGACTCTTTGATAGAGATAGGTGGTGATTTTCAATTAATTTACCTCCATAAAAACATGTTCTTTTAAAAATGTTACACTTGAGAGACCTCAGGATCATCTACGAATGTCATAATTCTTTCCATCAGAAAAGAAATAAATTATCACATAAAATCAATTTGAAAATGCCTCTGTGATCAAACACCATTAAAGACATTTGCAACAACACAAGCGATCACCTAAGGAAAATATGCTTGTAGGGAATACTCTAAAGCATATTTGACTAGCTAATAGATACGGACAAGGTACTATTCACCAAATAGATGTCATAACATAGTACAACAATTCAATGCATGGAAGCAAAGACAGTAGGATAAACTAAATTTAAGAGCTTACTCAGAGGTAAAGGGCTACATTGGTCATTCTAAGAATTATAGTTCAATCATTCTAGATTTAAAGGCTGACTCATATTAAGACGTAAAGGACTCTAATCTACCGTGGCAACTTATAAGAAACTTTAAGAATTAAATAATGTTAGGCCTCGTGTTATTATCCTAATGTATGCGAAAGTCACTAGTTCAAAAGAGACAAAATAATTCATTCCTTATTAAATAATGGTCAATATACTCTCTGCTTAGAAGTGGAAAAAAGCTCTTGGTTAAGATTCCATTACTAGAGAAAAAGCGAAAGTTCATGAAATCATAATTTTTTTCTCTATTTTGCATATGAACTTCAATTGATCAAAAAAAAAAAAGGTTCGTATAAGATATCTGAATAAAAATCACTTTATGAAAACAACTTTATAGAAATAACAAAAGGAGAAAGTATATGTATAACAAAGCAAACCATATTGATGCCCAAACAAAAGCCAATTCGGTTTCATAATTTCGACAGAAGAGAAACTCGATTCCTAGGTCGAGAAAACAATAAGACCAAGAATACCATGAGAATGCCATAAATATCTGACCAAGTCAAGAAGTTAATAAGGAAAAGAATGAGAAAATCCCAAGAATTTCATGAATACCAGAAGTGCCAAAATACAATGAATACCATGAATACCAGAAGTGTCAAAATTCAATGAATACCATGAATACCAGAATACCCTGAACACCAGAATATCATAAATACCAGAAGTGTCAAAATACAATGAATACCATGAATACCAGAAGTGCCAAAATTTAATGAATACCATGAATACCAGAATACCCTGAACACCAGAATATCATGAATACCAGAAGTGTCAAAATACAATGAATACCATGAATACCAGAAGTGCCAAAATTCAATGAATACCCTGAATACCAGAATATCATGAATACCAGAATCCAAAATACAATGAATACCAGAAGTGCCAAATACAATGAATACCAAGATCACCCCGGATAAAATAATGAATACCAAATACCCTGAATACCATAATACCATGAATACTAGAAGTGCCAAAATACAATGAATACCAAGAATATCCCAAGAAGAGATATATAATAAAAATACCATAATATCATGAATACAAAAATACCATGAATCCCATGAAAACTAGAATTCCATGAATACCAGAATACCATGAATACCAGAAGTGTCATAATACCATGAATACCACAAATACCAAAATACCATGAATTCCATGAAAACCAAAATACCATGAATACCCAGGAGGATAATAATAATAAGAAGATCCAAGATAGCAAAAGAATGCCATGAATATCTGAAATCCCTTCTTGTCAAAGCAAGGAACACGATCATTTGGTCAGGAGAGTAATAAGAAAATCATAAATGCCAAAAGTCATATCCGTCCTGACTAGGGAGAGAAACTTGATGCTTCCGTCAGGAGGTAATAAGGAAAAGACCAAGAATATCTCAAGAATACCATGAATACTAGAAGTACAACCGGGGGAGGACTAAGAGCATCATAGTCAACTCTGAATACAAATTGCATGAAGAGAAAAAGTGGATTAGTGTGATAGTTAAACTAAGAAAATAAATAAAATGACAAAGAAATAAACCTAACTCATTATAATGAAGGTACACAAAGTATTGATAATGTGTTTTAATAACTTAAAAGCACATCCTCTAATTCGTGCCTCAACTTTCTATAAATGCATTATCATTTAAGATTTCAAGGGGCTGGAGCCTTATCGCATATCTAGTTAAAACATGCATATGAATCCGCAAATAAGGGATTCTCGAATCATGAATGGAAAGCAAAATGATATCAAAAACTAACCTTGAAAGAATAGAATAATAAACAACTTGCAGGGTGTGATGAATGATACCTTATTGAATTTCACATAAGCAAAGCCTACATCATCAGAAACAAGAAGATCAACTAGAGCAAATAGTTAAAAGAAACAAGAAAATACTTCAAAGATCAAAATATTAGATACCAACATCATCGGAAGCATCCTACCTTTTGCACTTCAAAGACAAGAGATCATTGTCATGTCATTCAAAGTGAAACTAGACTAACGGAAAAAAAAAGAATGCGATTTTAGATAAATATTATACCTTGTCAAATTTCAAGAAAAAGAGAAGAGAATTCAATGATCATCCACATATAAGCAAGTGGAAAGAAAAATCCAACCTCGAAATGAAAAAAACTATGTTGTCATTATCAATCTTAGCAATTATTTACAAGTAAGTTGACAAAGTCTATTAATTGACTGATATGTCCATAATAAAATCCCTGCTTTCAGAAAGTTGCTCAGTTGCACAACATACCATTTCACCCAGAAGATGCACACTACTTTGCTTGGTTCGCCATGCTTTATCTTCTAGCTCTTGAGGATATTAGAACCAAGTCACCTTGAAGTGAAACCACACACATAAAAAAAAAATCAAAACAACAATCACATATTATCAGACCTATGACCATATGCTAATGATGTGGATCACAAAAAAGAGAGATGCTTCACACTAAGACAAAATCAAAAGAAAAAGTACCTTAAGAAGTGAAAGGAGAATAACCTTACTAGTAAGACGTGACATCAATGCTCAAGCAGCACATTCAGCAACTTCATGTACTACTTCACTTGATTAGAAAAAGAAAGCAAAAGCAATGGCAAATTGAATGACATACCTGGAATGCATACATAAAATAATACCAAACAAGTCTGTTTATGAGATTTGAGAAATAAAATTTTGGAATACTTTAGTTCAACAATCTACCCAGCTTTTCACAAAGGCCTCAAATCCAAATAAAGCTCCTTCAAGAAACTTAGCTAAATTTCTAAAACAAAAATATAATAGTCAAATTGTAACAAAAATAGGTGAGAAAAATATAGACAATGTCAAAATGAAGACAATCCACAAAACCTTAAAAGAGAAAAAATAACTCAATGACTAAATCAAGTGGCCATTTTTGTCTTTTACTCATCTTGAGCACTATAAAAGGAATATCCCTGATTGAATTAAGATCAATCAAATCTTTAATTGTTCTTGGTATAAAATTTAGGTTATATAGGTCCCTTCATGCACTCCTTATCAAAACTCCCTGCTTTAGAGCAGTTTGGCCAACATCCTGTACTTTAGGGTGTGTATCAGTCACTATCTACAATCAATTTTAGTAGTTGATGCTTTAATGACATAAAGACAATTGTGTTTCCAAGTAAGAAACCTCCGTTAATTTGGGAACAATCTTTGGGAGTCACCGATCAAGTTGCTTAGACAAGTTGCAACCAATCTTATCTTCTAGCTCGTGAGGATATGAAGTGAAACCGCAAAAAAAAACAAGTTTTCACCAAAATAAACAAATAGCTCTCGTGTTGATTTGAGTACCAACGTAGATTGATAGGATGTGAGATTCTTTGGCATGGAGCAGACATGGGAGGATTGTGTAGTGAGATTCTGTGATGCTTCAATAATTGTATGATTATCACATTGATTATGTGAGACCAACATCAATATTGAGGTGTTGGAGATGGAGAAGCCCTTGTTGTTCAATTTTTTTTTTTTTTTGGAGACATCACAAACAAGTGGGCCTGAAAGCAATTAGCATGACATGGACCTTATGACAATTACTTTTGCATCTGTTGAGCCAGAAATTATGCTCCATCATAGTGTTACACCACCAGCTTGGCTTTGTTCCTTCATATTAGTGGATTTGAAAGCTTTGAAGTCAGAAGCTTGCACTAGACAAACTAGGATTTGTTTTTCTTATTAGTTGAATCAAAAGGTTAGATACTTCAAATCATTTAGGGTATAAGAGAACTCAATAATTCAACAAAGAACAAAATTTTAATAGAATTATCTTACATTGGAGAGTTATGACGAGTAGTCTCTGAAGCCAAGCCTCCGGTATAAAAGTCTATGATAAGGTCATAATCTTATCTAGTGAGGGGAGGACCTATATTGCATCTATGGCCACATAAGGATTATGCAACAAAGCTTTTCAAAGTACAAATGATCATTATCATGTTATGGTTTAGCTACAAGGATTTATCACTCCATGCAAATCTATATATCATTAGTAGACTTATTTAAGATGTCATATCTGAACAAAATAATATTATCTCAATAATTTTTCTCTATTTCAACTTATCCAAATTACTGCAGAGATTGATTCAATAAATTTTCAAAATAAAATCTACAACATTTTGAACAATTTCTTGATTCATTCTTTCTGCACAAAATCAACACCTCCTACTGCAGGGAAGAATAGCATCACAAAGAAAAGGGGAAATGGTTTCAATTCCTTCAATGTAAAATAGCAATAGATCCAAAACTATCATAGATCTATATTTTCAATTCATGGCAGATTTATGAGGGGATATTACACTTACCTATATTATGCCTAGAAACAATTAGAAAGTTCACATACCAAAAGAAGTCTACACAATCCTGATCAACAAGAAACAAGCTACTTATCAACTGCCCAAATCCCCAATCAAATGAAGGGGAAAAAACTAGAAATAAAAACTTACATTCGAATCTCAAAGGAAATAGCCACTGCAAATCAAACCTAGAATAGCTTTGATCAGACAGAGAAGAAACTTCAAGGACCACTCCAACTGAAACTGAAGGATGAGTCACTTGAGGCTGAGGAAAAGAACTTGAGATGGGGAGATCGCAAGATTGTTCTGCATCTTGAGAATGGTGATTCCCTCATGTTGAAGGACATAAGACCGAAGAAGATTGATATCTTGGTTAAGAAAGAGAATAAGGATATCTGTCCTGCATAACCAACGAATAACTAAATTGACAATAGCATACATCAATAAAATATAGTAAACGAGCTTTCAATCCTTAGCTGCAATACATTTGTTATTATGTCAAACAAACCTTCAGTGGTAAGATCCCTATAAGAATAATCCATAACAATATAGGAAACTAAAATGCATTTATACGAATATCAATATCAAGAAAAAGAATAACAACAGAGTGGAATCAAAAAATTTATAAATTAACTCATGCACCAACAACGGTTGCTTAACTCAAAGTTATGAAACTAAAAAGGATTTTAATCAATTGACAAATGATCTCACATGTTCATTCATTTTGAGGGCTACATAACCAATTAACAGAATACTGTAAGTATATTAATGCTCTACATAAGCCCAACTATGAGGTCAGAAATAAACTCTTGGATTAGGCAGAAATAAATCAACCAATAACAGTAGGATGCAATCCAAACATGCCACCAAGTACACATTGGTAAAACAAAGAAATCATGAGAAAACATAGACACATGGTTTTTAATTGACATGTGTAAGTCAGAGAAGCCCAATATGTATAGGTAATCAACAAGAAGAGGTCTTAAATTAATGAATAGCTATGATTTTGAATTCTATACATCCACCAAGAAGAAGAAGAAGAATACATAAAAGGCGGCGGCAGAACATGGAAAACATGGGAAGAGGTGTTGTAGCATATTAACGAGGTAAGTGTTATGGGTTTTGGTCATTGGTAGTCATCTTATAACCACAAGATGGATAATTTGGTTATTTCTTTCTTTCTTTCTTCCCATTCCCAGCACCTAAGTAAACAACTTTATTTCCCCTCTTCCTCCCCAATGCATCACCCTCCATCCTCCCTAGTTGCATAACCATTGTAAATGTAGTCTCAGGCCTGAATAATTATTCATAAATATAGGTATCAAACAACATCTAGTAGTCTACTTATTTAACAATACCACTAAGCAATAAATGTGGCATCATTACTTTCCAAGACCATGGTGATCGATACATATAACAAAATGTGACACTCGGTAACATTACCTTACAAGCCTACTTTATTTTTCATTTACAAACTTTTTTAAACCATCAAAAATAAGAGTGAACTAAGAAACATCAAGAAAGGCCTTAACACATTTAGATAAAGTGAATAGGAATTGCTTAATTGCAATCTTCAAACATAATAAAAAAAAATCGAACATTAAGAAAGAGAATGGAAAGAGAGTGAAAAACGTAAACATAGTCAACTCTAACATGAGCCCTCAACCCAAATGCCTTCATCATTCAATCGGTACAACTTAACATGCTAAACCATATTGTAAACAAAATAGTTAGTGATACAAAAATCAAAATTCATGCAAGGTCCATCATAGTAGATCAACAAAAAAAAATTCAAACCAAAATGATAACTAAAGAGTAAGATGGATTAAAGGATTCATAAATTATATAAAAAAAGAGACATAGACAGTTAAGATAGTCTAGCTATTGTGATTGTTAAAAAAAAACTATTAAATGGAACTTGTCCCAATATCAGAATTGCAATAGAGAAGAGGCTACAAGAACCTTTGGAACATACAGGAAATCACAATTCACATCATATTTCTTACAAATATGAATTGGTCTTGCAATCAAAAATCATCCAGAACCACCATCAAGATTAATCAAACTCAAACAAAAAAAAAGGCTTAAATGATGAAAACTATGATAAGAGTTGGGAAAGACAAAAGATTTGTATCATGTGTGCATGACAGCTAATAACTCAAGGCCCAATCAACCATGCCTGATTTTGCCACATTTACTTCACTACATTTCTCTCCAAGTTACTTGAACTTAACAACAAGTATCCAATCTAATTGTCCGTCACCTCGTTTTAAGTCCTTATATGTGGTCGATAGGGATGTTAGTGCTTGTCTCAAAATGTCTACATTTAGCATGAATATTATAATGGGCAAAAGAAAGAGAATCAGTGGGAGACAAAGAATAGGAAGGAGGATTGGAGAAATAAGTTTCAAGGTGGTAAAGAAACGATGACAAAGGGATAAATGTGTATGATGCTAATGCTCTACGCAGAAAATAATATAAGTTTCTACATATTTTATTGCATTACCTAACATTCTGTAATAAAATTTCTTATGATAACTGAACATCACAAACTGAGAAAGGGAGTATACCTTAGAAATCATCTTTGTGTTTTGAGTTATCAAAGTTTGACACCATCATGTTGTGTGGTAAGTTAATAGGTATCATCATCTGTGAATGTATCTAGAATCCAAAAATAAAAAATAAAAACTCCACTAAAGTACATTTGACATACAATGTTCACAAATCCTGCATTATTAAGAACCTTCCGCAATAATTTAAATGGAAGCATCTGAGTATATAACTTAACCCACCCACTCACACTAGGAATTATCACCAAGTTACACCTCTACAAAGGTATTTTTATACAATTCAAATATTTATATTTGGAAAATTCAGCAAGAAATATTCACAGAATGTATCGTCACTCATCTATCTCGATTGAAGGATCCCTCACCAATCTGTACCAAATAATGGGGAGCAACAACGAAGTAGAGTAAGTCAGTCAAAAGTGCAGTTAAGAGAAAGCCAGACATTTTATTTAAAATATAGATCCAAAAAAATTACCACAGCACAAAAGATACCTGCAATAACCAAACCCATACGTCCTAAGTCAAAGAAACGAACAAAGCGATAAAACAAAAGTACCCAGTACAAACCAAGAAAAGGAAACGAAACCAAAACGAACAAAGTGTTTCAAGAAAGTCAATAAGCGTGCAATTATGAGAATTCACTAGGGCATCGAACAAAAATGCCCAGATCCCACAACACGAAGCAAGATTTCATGCATCAGAGGAAAAAAATAGAACAAACCAGGGATCTGGAAGCGGGATAGGGTAGCATGCGGCCCATCACCAACTGGCCGTCGCTGTACCTCCTCTGAGGGCCGGCAGAGGCGGAGGAGGCGAGGAAGTGGAGAGGAACCCTAACGCCAAGGGGGCGATGTGGGAGACGGACGGGCAAAATGATGACTTGCCTCTCACGCAACGAGCTGTTATAGCACGCTAACGGTCATATTTTGAATGGCTCGGATTACTTATGCTTTATATTATTTATTGTCATGTTCACTAATTAAATAATGAAATTTATTGAATTTCAAACGAAATACTGAAATTTATTTAGGACAAAGAAAATATTTTCTCTCTCCTTACAAAATCGGATAAGTGTAGCTTTCTTATTTATATGAATTTACTCAATTACCTTTTGTTTTAATTAAAATCACCTTTACAAGCTCATTTTTTCGCCTAAGCCCCAACTGCCAACGCCTTCTTACCCTAAATCGACACCAATTTCTTTCTCTAACCCATCGATGAACAAGCCCTATTGATACATTGAAGGTCAAATTGAAGAGGCAATCACACCTTTATGAATGAGCCTGTGTTTGATCTTTTTCAATTGAATGCTTTGATGAGATTTACATTTAATTTTTTTTATTGTGTGTATTCCATGAGATTTACGTTTAGTTTGTTTTATTGTGTGTGTTTTGATTAGCTATCAATTTCATGACTAATATTTAGGATTTAGTTTAAGGATTGTGTGTGTTTTTGGTTGATTGTCGATTTAATGCCCAATATTTAGGGTTTAGTTTAAGGATCATGTGTGTGTTTTTGGGTTAACTACTGATTTCAAGCACAATATTTAGGATTTAGTTTTCTGATTAGGTTTGTATTTTATCTATTCCATAGAGTGGTTATTTGAAAATTCCTTAAAATACTCGATTATAAATGTTTCATGATAAATTATAATGGTTTAGTACTTGAAATAGTTCAATTTTTATGAATTTTGAGAAAATTACTTAGAGTACTCGATTATGTTAGGACCGGTATGGCTAGGGGTGATTAGCTCCGATCTTTGCTCGTTGTAGATTTGTTGTGGCGGAAAACTTGAGCAATGCTAACACCTCGATTTACTTGGTATCCACCTCCTTGAGGTGACTAATCCAAGAATCCGCTCTTTCTCACTCTCTCATACACTATAAAAGATCTCCTTCTTGAAGTGGAAAAACCTCTTACAAGCTTTAAAGAAGATACAATAAAAGGAAGCAAATATAATAGAAAATCTTACAAGATTTACAACAATGAGCTATCTTTGCTTCACTTGCTTTCTTCTAGTTTGAAATCACCTCTAGAACCTTAGAAGTGCAACAACACTATGCTCCAATACTTCTCTTGAAATGGTGATGAAGGAGGAGAAGAGTTGCGCGAGCGATATCGCTTTAAATCTGCGTGAAAACCCTATATATCCGATGGCTAGGGTTCCCTAATCGATTACCCAATCGATTACCATGTCAGACTTAATCATTCAAATACTATTTTTTGAAGCTTAATCGATTAGTCAATCGATTAAGAAGTTCTTTATTGATTGCTGAATCGATTCAACACCTTTTTGTGTTTTCGCGCAATACTGTGGTGATCGATTGCCCAATTGATAACTGGACACCTTAATCGATTGACCAATCGATTAAGAGAAGGATGGATCGATTACCCAACCGATTCAGCTAACTTCTATTCTCGCACAATACTGTGGTAATCGATTGTCCAATCGATTATCGGACACCTTAATCGATTGACCAATCGATTAAAAGAAGGCTGAATCAATTACCCAATCGATTCAGCCGGCTTCTGTTCTTGCAAGACAACAACCCAATCGATTGCTCAACTCTAACTTGCTTAGCTCAAATCTAGGGTCTCTTTACCTAACCCCGATCAACCGTGACCTATTAAGACTTTCTCACCAAGTGTCCGATCATCCCCTTTGACTGATTAGATTTTTCCTTACCTAGTTCCCAATCAGGTTTGCCTAACACTCGAGTTAGGTCTAATATCTCGGTAGACTTCCACCTCGCCAACGTGCGATCTTCCCGATCCACCTGGACCTCACTTAGTCCCACTAGGTGTGCCTAGTCCCAACTAAGTCTTCTTCCATGCCAGCGTGCGATCTCCCCGATCCACCTGGACTTCACCTAATCCCACTAGGTTTTTTCGCATGCTAGTGTGTGATCTCCCCGATCCACTTGGACTTCACCTAGTCCCACTAGGTGTGTCTAGTCCCACTAAGTCATTTTGCATGCTAGCATGCGATCTCCCCGATCTATCTAGACTTCACCTAGTCCCACTAGGTCTTTTCTCATGCCAGCGCGCGATCTCCCCGATCCACCTGGACTTCACCTAGTCTCATTAGGTCTTTTCCAGTCAACCTTGATCCACTTGACTCACACGATATTCAAACATCATTATCAAACATCGAATCATCCAACCTTAAGCTTACCAAGCTTACCAGACATAAGCTCACCCAAGTATAGTCAAACTAGATCAATCCTAACCTAACAAAGATTGTACCAACAGATTATAATAGTTTCATCCTCAATTTTTATATATTAATGCTTAAGTCTAATTATTATTTAATCTTTTGGAATGATTTGGAGAAAAAAATTTGCCTTATATTTTTATATGAATGAAGCTTTGATCTTCAGTTTTTATACTATTAAATAGTGATCCTATCGTAAAGCGAGGTAGACTCCCAATGATGAGGTGAACTCGAGAATTGCTTCTACTGGTTTTGAGAACTGCAAGAAAGATGACGCAACCCACCGGGAGAAGTCCTCGGCAAAGCCCTCCAATGATTAAAGTCAGTGTTCAGTGGAAGAAATGAAAACTGAACAATACTATAGCAAAACTATCTCGCGCATACCTGCGTATGAAGTGAGGAGAGCCTTATATAATCGAGGGAACGACATTTTATCTCTTGTGGGGACAGGATTAGGGGTAACTGTTAGTTCGCCGACCGGCACCGCCCATTCTGACATGGGCAAGGGGCGCCGTGGTACGGATTGCCAAAGCATGTCAGGGCAATACCATGTCAGCGGGATATCCGCGATTCGAACACGAGTGGTGTCAGGCCTGAGCCGACTTGCGCCGACTCTCGTCCCACCTTTATCAGTATGGTGTCAAGGGGTAGGTACTCTCTCAGAAAATGACAACTCCCGAGTTGGAGCGCCGATCGGCTGCCCCGAGTTAGGTCTCGGGTGGCAGCTAATGCCCTACCGATTAAACAGGGGACCGTCCGAGTTTTGGGGACACTCAGACTCAGCCAGGCCGATTCGTTCTCAAAGAGTAGGATTAGAACGCAAGGAGGGCCCCGATTAGCTGCATACCAAGTGTTGACCAGACAACCTTAAGTCGACTCATTCGGTATCTCTCGTTGGGGTTAATTTAGACTCTGGTTAGCTTTCTGATCAGGTGTCTTGACCCGAGTGGCACCCGTTTCCTACCCTGTCACGCCGGATTGTCGGAGCTTTTCTGGCAATGATCTGTCTCCCTGCGGTGCCACGTAGTCCAGCCAGGCTACACCTAGACTAGGTCGGGATCATAAGCATCCCCCTCGAATCTAGTCGAAGGAGGCGTCAAGTCCGACTGACTAGACCATCAGTTTGTAGCAATCAGGCTAACTCACCGGGACCGACCGACTGACTGCCAACACCGCGTGACTGACGTGCGTGGCCCACGCCATCTTGCCCGGTCTTTCACGTGCTCGGTGCAACGCCGTAGCCGCCTTCTCTGCTTGGACACAACGAGAGGGATTCGGGGAAGGAGCATATTAAAATTTAAAGACTATTTTTTTAATTTTACAAATTATTTTTTAAATTTTAAATAATTTTGATTATTGTGTTGATCATTCTTAATTATTATTGTTTAGACTGTCATATGATTGATCTTATTAAAAATCATGATTGATTTAATTATACAAATTATCATTCACTTAATTTATCTGATAAATATATTATTAACTCAATTAACTTAATTAATTAATCAATTAATTAAATTATTCTTATTATCAGATTATTCTTCTCATTATGCTTAATTAAATTCCTTAATTAAATTCAAATTATTAGAATTAGTCTTTAAATCTAAATTTTAATCAAACTAAAATGTTTTATTAAATTTGAATTTATTAAATCTAAATTATATTAATTAATTACTTTATTAATTAAATTTGAATTAAGTAAATTATACTTGTTAATTAAATTCAAATTATTTGAATTAATCAAATTGTTATGACCAATTAAAATAGGATTACCACAATCATTTAATTTATTAAAATGATCCAAACTCAAACTTAATTGTCACTAAGTATGTAATTCAAAAATTGAATTTTAGGTGACGAGAAAAAAAAGAGAAAAAAGAAATACATTCATGAGATGCTTTTTCTTCGAAGCATTCAGACAGTTCTGGATTGCCAAATTTGACAATATTCTACCTGTTCCATGCAATACAAAATAACAAAGGAAGTAAATTAAGAACATATTGTAGGAGTTTATCTTCCTAGAACTGAGGGTGTGCCCCTCTCTTCAGTAAATAAATAATAAAAAATAAAAAATCAAGCAGTAGCGACATGTTTGTTCTGGTACCATCAATTTCTCATAAGATCAAATGCCTCACCCTCAAAACCCCATGAAGAAAATGAAACTTACAAGACGGGAGAACAAAAATGTACCGACCATTCTACCATGATATTTATGCTCTATCCTAATTAAACGAGTATATCATGCAATTTGCAGTAGTATTCAGGAAACTAGTATGTGGAACTACGGCTTCTTGAAAGAAAATTGATGCTTGGAAATTTCCATGAGGTTCGAGAAGAACTTGGTGGTGCAGCACCGTCACGTTGTTCAGTAGTAAAGCCATTTGGAACTCTAGGAGTGAGAGGAATATCAGACTTAGAGTCTCTGTGTTTAGTAGTGTTCACAAATCCCTGCAAATCCTGTGAAATGATAATTTCAAATAAGTAAAAAAAAAAAGGTGATGATATTAGAGTCAGATATGCTTTTGCAAATGATAAAAAAAACAGTCCAGCGTTTCAATAATATTTTTTAAAATAAATCAAGATAAATTTAAAAGGAAAAAAAAACATACAGAAACAGATGATGAAACAAGATCCATCTGTTTGCCAATGAGATTGCAAGTATCAGAGAAGCCGTGCTGAGTAACAAACATGAGGATCTGAAAGTTTACATCCCTGGAGGTTTACATAATACCATTTGGTTTGCAAGTTTCCATCCCTGGGAATTCAGATGGTAATTGAAAGGAATAGAATAAAGGGAGTAAAAAACAAAAATATCCTATCCAATATTCATCTTATGAATCAGTTATTGGATTACCTTACTTTCCAGATCCAAAGGCAAATAAAAGTACAATTAAATGAAATCGATGATCAAGTCTCTGACAGCATTCAACAACTTTATGCAGAAATAAACAAAAAAGTTAATTCGCAAACCAAACATCTCAGTGAAACAATAAGCTGAGATATTCTTCCCAATTCATTTTAACTTTGGAATAAAAATCAACCACACATTATCTTAGATGGAGGTTAAGATCCCTACGTATGTTGTAAAAAATAGCACTAAAATCAGTAATATATTTGCACCAATAAAATCAGGCAGCATGCAATAGACAGTAAATGAATAAGCAGGGTTAGGAAATCGTTATCCTCCGGTTGAAGCGCCGGCGTGCCGACTGTCTTTAGAGAATTGATTGCCGCCCTACGGTGCAAAGGCTCCCGGCAAAACTCTCCCAAGATCCGACAACCACGCGGCGTTCGTAGGTGCACTCCAAGACGAACGCTGCCCTCGGAGACAACCTCAGATCACACTAGGCGAAGCCTCAAGACCCAAAACCAAAAGAAGAAAACGAAGAGGAAAGAATCGAGAATCGCTCAGAGAGAAAGGAGATTCTCGCTCAGATCTCGTTCAGAGAGAAAGGAGAAGAAGCAGTGAATGAATTGCTTCTTCTTTCCTTCTCCTTTTATAGATCTGAAGAGGCAAACCTTTGCCTCTTCCCTTTAGGAATCGCGACCAGCGACCACGAGGAGTCGCGTCGAGCGCCAGAAAGAAGGGGACGCGATTTCTCAAAAAAACAGGAATAAAAATAAATAAAAGGAAAGAAAAAATAAAATCAAACCAATTAGTTTAGGAATCAAACCGAACCGAAATCTGCAAAACCAAACCGCGCCGCCCGCAAGCGCGAGGCTCACGGGCTGGGGATTTGCACCCCCCCTGCGCGCGATAATCGCGTGCGTCGCGCCCGATTTATGGATTTCTGGCCCAGACCCCCTGAAACCACCTGGTTTGGGCTCAACCCGCGCATGCGTGTAGGTCCCCCTAAGCCATCTAAGCATTATAGGAATGGCTTGATAAATAAGGCCTTCCATCTCCTTTGGCTTAGCAATGTGGGACTAAAGGTTTTCCAATAGATTTGAAATTTCAATCAAAATTCAACAATCCCCCACAAATTTCAAATTCTAATAAATAACAAAATAGGTCTTGAGGCTTTGTCGTAATGAGCTTTCAGTAAAAATACCTTCCGGTTTGAATTTTCACCTAAGTAAGCCAATCTTATTCATACAGGTTTGAAGTGAACTAAGTCTTGAACTTAAACCTTTAATATGTGAAAATCAATTGGCAACAACTCATCACAGGCGACGGTTGAATCCTTCTGGGTTGGTGCATTACGGCCATGCCACCGAATCTTGTTTCATAAGTGCTAAGGAGAGTTGCCTAGACCCCCCACACTGCGGCCCCACAGTTACACTTACATAGGTGAGTTCTCCAAGGATGTACTGCAAGCATCCTGTCATAAAGACCTTGAACTCATTAAGAGCCTCTAGGCTCATCCTTACTAGCAGTTAAGCATCTATCCAGGGAAGAGACTATGAGATTACATCTCAATCAGTTTGATGCTTACGGTTCACCCTTATAGCTTGTTTATACCACATTGAACCTACTTCTTGGGATCTCCAATCAGATAGGTTGGGTTGCCGCTATAGATGAAACCAAGATAGGCCTCAGTCCCATTCCCTTATTGGATCTCTTGATTTTCTCAGAATCAAGACCTTTTGTGAGTGGATCAGCAATATTGTCTTTTGAACTTACAAAGTCCAAAGACACCACTCCAAGAGACACTAGCTCACGAACAGACTTCAATCTGATTCGTACATGTCTCTTCTGTTTCTGGTTATACTTGGAGCTTCTAATCTGAGCTATTGTTGTTTGATTATCACAGTGTACTGAAATAGAAGGTATTGGCTTAATTATCAAGGGAATTTCAGACAGAAGACCCTTAAGCCAATCTGCTTCAGTTACTGTGGTATCCAAAGCACACAATTCTGCCTCAGATGTAGAACGGGATATAATCGTCTGTTTAACAGACCTCCAAGCAACTGCACCGCCTCCAAGTGTAAAGACATAACCAGTAACGCCTTTACACTCAGCAGTGTCAGCTATCCAACTGGCATCACTATATCCCTCCAGGACTGCAGGGAATCTCCCATACTGCAAGCCCAAGGATATAGTTCCTTTTAGATATCTGAGTACTCTGTCTAATGCATCCCAATGTGTTCTGTCCGGACAGCTGGTAAACCTGCTCAATTTAGTTATAGCAAACGAAATATCAGGTCTAGAACAATTTGCCAAATACATTAGACTCCCAATTATTTGGGAATATCTTAATTGAGACACAGCCACGCCACTCTTATTCTTGTGGAGAGTCTTTGAAGGATCATAGGGTGTGACTACAGATTTTATGTGGCTATAGCCATATTTCTCTAACACTTTCTCCACATAGTGTGACTGAGAAATTGCTATTCCATCAGTTGAGCGAGTCAACTTCAGCCCTAAAATCACATCAGCACAACCCATATCCTTCATATCAAACTTACCACTTAAGAGAGCCTTGGTCTCGTTAATAATTGAAAGGTCAGATGCAAACAATAAAATATCATCTACATATAAACATAAAATAATACATCTATCGCCTTTCAGTTTAGTATATACACATTTGTCAGAGTCATTAATTTCAAAGCCAAATGATAGCATAGCACTATCGAATTTTTCATGCCATTGCTTTGGGGCTTGCTTCAAACCATATAGAGATTTAACTAACTTACAGACTTTATTCTCACTTCCAGAAGCTACATATCCCTCTGGCTGATCCATATATATCTCTTCTTCAAGATCACCATTAAGGAATGCCGTTTTGACATCCATTTGATGGACCTCAAGATGATATATGGATGCCAATGCTATTAACACTCGGATTGTAGTAATTCTGGTAACAGGAGAATAAGTGTCAAAATAGTCAATCCCTTCTTTTTGTTTGAATCCCTTAGCAACTAGGCGTGCTTTGAATTTATCTACTGACCCATCAGGTTTTAGTTTTTTCTTAAACACCCATTTACATCCTATGGTGGTACAACCAGGAGGTAAATCTACTAACTCCCAAGTGGCATTAGAGATAATAGAGTCCATTTCACTTTTAGTGGCCTCTTTCCAGTGCTTAGCTTCAGGAGAAGCCATAGCATCTCTATATGTCACAGGGTCACCTTCTATATTATAGGTGATAAAGTCTTGGCCTAAATCCGTAGAGACACGTTGTCTCTTGCTCCTTCTCAGTTCTGTACACTCACTAGATTCATCTATTCTAGAGTGACTTGAGGAAGGTGCACTCACTACGGATAATGGGACATCTACGGAAGCAGGCTCATCTCTAGTAGGAATACTAGAAATGGACTGAGGTGTTCTCATCTTCATAGGAAATATATCCTCAAAAAATGTAGCATCGCGAAGCTCTACAATAGTATTTGCATCTATTCCAGGAATTTCTGATTTAATAATTAGAAATCTATATGCAATACTATTTTGAGCATAACCTAAGAAGATACCATCTATGGTCTTTGGACCAAGTTTCTTCCTTCTGTGTTCAGGTACTAGTACCTTTGCAAGGCACCCCCACACTTTAAGGTATTTCAAACTTGTTTTCCGACCTTTCCAAAGCTCATATGGGCTTTTATCCCTTGACTTCATTAGGACCCTATTTAACACATGACATGCAGTGTATAGAGCCTCCCCCCACATGAAGTTGGGTAACCCAGAACTTCCTAACATGGAATTGATCATATCTTCAAGGGTTCGATTTTTTCGTTCTGCTACACCATTTGATTGAGGACTATATGGAGCAGTCACCTCGTGAATTATACCTGAATTTTGACAAAATTTCTGAAACAGATTCGAGGTAAACTCTCCGCCCCTATCAGACCTTAACCTCTTAATGGTTTTATTCGTTTGGTTTTCGGCTTCAGATTTAAAAACGATAAATTTATCTAAAGCTTCATCCTTGGTTTTTAGCAAATAAACATAACAATAACGAGAGTGATCATCAATGAAGGTAATGAAATACCTTTTATGGTCTCTCGTTATTACACCGTTAAACTCACAACAATCAGTATGAATTAATTCTAAAATATCAGAATTTCTATCAACTGATTTGAAGGGTTTTCGGGGCTGTTTATATTGCACACAAATTTCGCATTTTTCCTTATCATTTATGGCATGCTTAGGAATCATGTCAAGATTCATCATTCTTTTTACAGTTTGAAAATTAACATGTCCTAATCTATCATGCCATACATCATAAGATTCAATGTTATAAGAACAACCAACATCATTAGATTTATTCAAAGTTACATTTTCTACATTGAGTTTAAATAATCCTTCATTAAGGTAACCCTTTCCAATAAAGGTTCCTAAATGTAATATTACAACTTTATTACATTTAAAGTTTAGCTCATAACCAGCACGAACTAATTTTGACCCGCTAATCAAATTCCGTCGGACCGCTGGAACATGATGCACCTCATGCAGTGACAGGACCTTTCCAGAGGTGAACCTCAGGTCAACTTGTCCTATCCCAAGCACCCTAGCTGCAGAATGGTTCCCCATGGTCATGGAAGTGCCTTCAATTACCTGATAAGTAAGGAAGGCAGAGCGATCAGCACAACAGTGCACATTAGCACCTGTATCAACCAACCACTCATTAGGTTGATAGATCAAATTTAGTTCGGGGTTAAAGGTAACAAACCTATCGCTGGTGTCGGCATTAGCAGTCACAACATTTGCTTGTGCCTTGGTGTTGGACGTATTGCCTTGGTTTTTCTTCTTGTCCTTCCGTTCAGGACAGAATTTGGCAAAATGTCCAACTTGTCCACAAGTCCAGCACGGCCTAGTCCCATGCTTTTTCTGAACCTTTGGTTTGGGTTTCATTTTGTTCTTTTGGTTTTTGAATTTGTTCTTGTCAGAAGAGACCACTACATTTGCCTTTGGAGCAAATTCCATAGGTATTGTCTTATTATCATCTTTATGTTGCTTCCGATGTTCTTCCTCGATATTTAAGGCAATCATCAAATCTTCTAAAGAGATTTGACCTCTCCTATGTTTAAGAGTCATGCCAAAATCTTCCCAACTCGGAGGCAACTTCTCGATGATAGACAAGACCTGAAATTTTTCGGGTAGTAGCATATCTCCTTCAGCAAGACCATGAATCAGAACTTGAAATTCATGGGTCTGCTCAACTACAGATTTTCCTTCAACCATTTTGAAGTTTAGGAACTTTGCCACGGTGTACTTCTCTAAACCAGAATCTTCGGAATTATATTTTTTATCCAAGGATTTCCACAATTCCTTGGCCGAAGAGGTTGAGCAGTACACATCAAAAAGTGCGTCTGAGAGAGCAGACAGGATTCTCCCATGGCAGAGATAATCCCTTGACTTAAACCTCTCTAAGGCAGCACTACGGCCAGGTTCCTCTTCATCAGGTGAAGGAGGATCTGTTTCTATGACAGAGAATAGCCCTAGCGTGGTAAGCCAGAACTTCATGCGTTGTTGCCAACGCCTAAAGTTCTGCCCAAAAAATCTTTCAGGTCTGGCGCTAGCCTCATCAGACCCAATTACCCTATTATTCATCATGTCTATTGATGCTTACAATCAATTCTCTAAAATTGTTGTAAAAAATAGCACTAAAATCAGTAATATATTTGCACCAATAAAATCAGGCAGCATGCAATAGACAGTAAATGAATAAGCAGGGTTAGGAAATCGTTATCCTCCGGTTGAAGCGCCGGCGTGCCGACTGTCTTTAGAGAATTGATTGCCGCCCTACGGTGCAAAGGCTCCCGGCAAAACTCTCCCAAGATCCGACAACCACGCGGCGTTCGTAGGTGCACTCCAAGACGAACGCTGCCCTCGGAGACAACCTCAGATCACACTAGGCGAAGCCTCAAGACCCAAAACCAAAAGAAGAAAACGAAGAGGAAAGAATCGAGAATCGCTCATAGAGAAAGGAGATTCTCGCTCAGATCTCGTTCAGAGAGAAAGGAGAAGAAGCAGTGAATGAATTGCTTCTTCTTTCCTTCTCCTTTTATAGATCTGAAGAGGCAAACCTTTGCCTCTTCCCTTTAGGAATCGCGACCAGCGACCACGAGGAGTCGCGTCGAGCGCCAGAAAGAAGGGGACGCGATTTCTCAAAAAAACAGGAATAAAAATAAATAAAAGGAAAGAAAAAATAAAATCAAACCAATTAGTTTAGGAATCAAACCGAACCGAAATCTGCAAAACCAAACCGCGCCGCCCGCAAGCGCGAGGCTCACGGGCTGGGGATTTGCACCCCCCCTGCGCGCGATAATCGCGTGCGTCGCGCCCGATTTATGGATTTCTGGCCCAGACCCCCTGAAACCACCTGGTTTGGGCTCAACCCGCGCATGCGTGTAGGTCCCCCTAAGCCATCTAAGCATTATAGGAATGGCTTGATAAATAAGGCCTTCCATCTCCTTTGGCTTAGCAATGTGAGACTAAAGGTTTTCCAATAGATTTGAAATTTCAATCAAAATTCAACAACGTACTCTTAAATCTGCATCTAATTTACTACATCTGCTGCAATACAGTGACATAAACCTTTGTTTTCTTTTTCAATATACTCATAATCATATACATCTAATTAACTGCTTTTCTAAGTATTAATTAATATTATAGGGCTCATGGGAACTTATACCGCTACTATACTGTTTGGATCACAAATTTTACTATGGCGGCACACACAAATTTTGCTAACTCGTATGAGAGGTTGTCTAGAGATAGAGTTGCCAAGCTCATAAATAAAAATTGAGTACCAATGTAGAATAACCATTTTAGTACAACCTATAAAGAGTCAAAATCACTACTCATATATAGAGCTGTCAAACGGGTCAATCCGTGACGGGGCGGGTCGGCCCATGGCGGGCTGGCCATTTGGCGGGGCGGGGCGGGGCGGGGCGGGGCGGGTCGACCCGTCATCAACGCGGGTTGGAAAATCCCCAACCCAACCCAATCCAAGACGGGTCGTGGGTTAGGTGGGTCAACCCGCGGGCCCATCAAAATATTTTTAAAAAAAATAAAAAAAATCATATATTTATATTTCATCAATCAAATATATTATGAAATATATTTTTTAAATATAAATGGATACAAACGAGTACTCATGTGATGAAAAATATTATTTTTTATTTCAAAATAATAACAAAGAAAGATAATAAATTGTCATAAAACTAAACTAATATGTGATTCTCAACCCGCGGGCCAACCCAAGCCCGTCGCGGGCCGACCCGTGCGGGTTGGCCCGCGGCGGGCTTGGGTTGCTTAAATTCTAATCCAACCCATTTAAATTGATTGGCGGGACGGATCAACCCGATGGGCCCAACCTAAATTGACAGCTCTACTCACATACAAGAGGTGCATAATAATTCATTATATTAGTTGTGATACCAAATAACCATAATTTTATAAACTTCATTTAAACATTAATATAAAATAAAAAAGAAAAGTTGTAATCTAAATCTTCAAGACATTGAAATCAAGTGTGCCAACTAGAATCTTCTAGTTAAGTTTCTGATTTGAAAAACTTATCATTTTACGTCTGTTTAGTAGAAAAAGAAAACTAGTATTAGAAACTGCAAGTAATATCAAAAACTAGGGGTGTAACCCAGCTTGGTTCGAGCTCGAGCTTTTTATGGAGCTTGATTAATCGCATTGTTGTTTTTAATATTTTGATTAAATGTTCATCTATTAGATTACACTGATATCATTTTCTTACTTTTAAGATATTATGAGTAATTTAAAATTATATAAATTACTAAATTTTTATATTAAAAAATTAAGAAAGAAATTATAATTAAATTTTACGCAAGTTAGTAAATAAATTTATTCATAAATTGTTGATGAATGTTAACAAACCAAGCTCATTAGTCTTCAAGCTTATTTATTTTATATATTCTTTTATTATTGAACGAACATAAATAAATTGTATTGAGCTGAACCAAGCTTGTTGGTGTACGTCCAATTCATTTCAGCTCTACTCAAAACTAGTCAAATAAAATGTTCATCTCGCCTTTGTCTATGTGCTATGAGCCTAACTAACGAACATTAAGTGTAGCGACACAACCCCTCTAGCCCCATCAGGCGACTCTCTAAGTCGTGTCCTACGGTCTTTCTACACCTGGCGGTGGGTATTTACCTTCCCCAGATTTGAACCCTTGACCTCCAGGTCAAGTACAAAGGTTCCTTGAATCTGGTAGCCAAGTGAGCGCTCACTTGGCTACCAGATTCAAGGAACCTTTGTACTTGACCTGGAGGTCAAGGGTTCGAATCTGGGGAATGCAAATACCCACCGCCAGGTGTGGAAAGACCGTAGGGCACGACTTAGAGAGTCGCCTGATGGGGCTAGAGGGGTTATGTCGCTACATAAAAGGCGCCTTTTTATGTAGGGACACGACCCCTCTAACCCCATCAGGCGGCTCTCTAGGTCGTGCCCTATGGTCTTCCCACTCCCGACAGTGGATTTTTGCCTTCCCCAGATTCGAACCCTTGACCTCCAGGACAAGTACAAAGGTTCCTTGAATCTGGTAGCCAAGTGTTTATGTAGCGACACAACTAGAGCTGTCAAACGGGCAAACCCGTGGCGGGGCGGATCGGCCCATGGCGGGTCGGCCATTTGGCGGGGCGGGGTGGGTGACCCGTCATCTAGGCGGGTTGGAAAATCCCGAACCCAACCTAATCCAAGCAAGGCGGGTCGTGGGATAGGCGGGCCAACCCGCGGACCCATCAAAATATTTTTTAAAAAATTATATATTTAGATTTCATCAATCAATTGTATTAAGAAATATATTTTTTAAATATAAATAAATACAAACGACTACTCATGTGATGAGAAATATTATTTTTATTTCAAAATAATAATAAAGAAAGATAATATATTGTCATAAAACTTAACTAACATGTGATTCTCAACCCGCAGGCCAGCCCAAGCCCGTCGCGGGCCGACCCATGTGGGTCGCGGGCCTAGACGGGTTGGCCCGCAGCGGGCTTGGGTTGCTTAAATTCTAACCCAACCCGCTTAAATTGATTGGCGGGGTGGGCCAATCCGACGGGCCCAACCCAAATTGACAGCTCTAGACACAACCCCTCTAGCCCCATCAGTCAGCTCTCTAGGTCGTGCCCTACGGTCTTCCCACTCCCAGCGGTGGGTTTTTGCCTTCCCCAGATTCGAACCCTAGACCTCTGGGACAAGTACTAAAGTTCCTTGAATCTGGTAGCCAAGTGAGCGCAAGGAACTTTAGTACTTGTCTCGGAGGTCTAGGGTTCGAATCTGGGGAATGCAAAAACCCACCGCCGGGAGTGGGAAGACCGTAGGGCTCGGCCTAGAGAGCCGCCTGATTGGGCCAAAGTGGTCGTGTCGCTTCATAAAAGGCGCCTTTTTATGTATCGCTTCAATTAGATCAATCCCGTGAAATCCATTTTTACAATCGACTGAATGTTTGTCCAAGCAATTAGATCCCAAATTTTCCTTTATGTTTGACTTGATCATATCCGATCTGCCCTTTCGTACTTGTTTAGTCGACTGAAATTTTATTTTCATTTTGACTCGATCGCAATCCCGACTGCATATCTTCATCTGACCAATACCATTAACTAAACAACAGAAAGCATAACCTATTATTTCTAACCCGTCGCAATTCTAACAAAAACTAAGTGTTATCTTGGGCCTTTACCAACGATTGATTTGATAAAATGAAATCGTTCAGAGTTAGACCAAACCCAAACAGAGGCATAAAAGAAACTCGTATACCACATTCAAAGTGCTAGGAAAGTTTAAATACAAATAAAAATCTAATAATAATATATGGAACATTTTCTTTTGCTGGAATTAGATCAGTTTCTCTTTTCTGGCTGAAAGTGAACGAACTAAACTTGTGAACTAAATAGCAATATCTTATTGTTGAAAGAGAAACAATTTAGAATTTAATATCTAGATTTAGCTATTTTGTGCTGGATGCATTTGTTCATTGAGGATTAGTTCTCCCATATATTGTACGGAGTCAGTATCAGTAATTAGAACAATTAGACTGAGGTCAGGGAAGGAATTAATTTATCCTTAGCTTAGATCCTGAAAATTAAGTGTGGATTTAAATTTGAGTAAATTGGGCTTTTTAAATAAGTAAACGGAAAACCTTGCTTGATTTTTCTATTCTACAACTGATCATGAACTTAGAAAGACATTAATGCATCAGCACTTTAGGTCAGGTCCTGAAAATATGGACGAATTTAAATTTAGGTAATTGGTCCTTTACTAAGTAAATTTCATATTCTAGAAGTTTTTGATTGGTTTACATAACTTCGATCTTGAAATGTGCATCACTATTTTAGATAAAAACAAACAAAGAACGTAATATGCAGGTTTGGCTAGTCATCATCATAATTTGTAATACCAAAGAAGTAATTATTAAGCCTTCACATGTTGAGCTCATTAAAATAAAAGAAAAAGCGGTAAATCATATGAGGATGATAAAGTTGTGCATAGGATTTGATACTCCTGAGCTTTTTCATTAGCAGCATTCTTGGTCCACAAAGCTATCTTTTCTTGCTTCCCTCTTACATTAACAACTGCTCCACAAATTTAATCTCCATAGTCAAACTACTCCCCAATCATTGCCAATTACTAGTAGGAAAAAAATGCAAAAAAAGTGAAAATAATGTAAGTTGTTATATTTATTAAATTTATGAACTTTACCAAGAAGCGAGATACATACAGCATATAGCCACATCTGGTCTGATCTTCCTCTAGCACAACTAATAGTCCATTTCCCTCCATTAGCACAGACTGGGTCTTCCCATTTTGGTTCATGCTGTCCCTCAAGCAATGAAAATCCACTATAGAACAGAACAAACGGCAATGAGATAATGCACACTAAATACAACATTGCATGAAAAACAAGTAAATGAATAAAAAAAATAAAAAAAATGAACTAGACAGCAGACAAATTGAACCTAGAGTGACCGGCCCGACTCCACGGAAGTTTTCCACCGGTCACCAGGGTAAATCGGGAAGCGCTCGCGGTGGCAATCTAGAAGCCCAGCGTCCCAGGGTTCGCGTCCCATTTGGAGAAAAAATTCCTGCAAAATGAATAGAAAAGACATCACATGTTCCTTGGCGCATTATGAGAGAACCTTGGAGCCATATGAAGATAGTATGACGAGTAAAGTTAATCCTGTTGAATTTTGTTTGGAATTTCAAATATATTGAAGGAAGTTTAGTCTCACATTGCTAAGCTATCGGAGTTGGAAGACCTTATATATGAAGCCATTCCAACCATGCTTAGATAGCTTAAGGGGACCTACACGCATGCGCGGGCTGAGCCCAAACCAGGTGGTTTCAGGGGGTTTGGGCCGGAAATCCATAAATCGGGCATGACGCACGCGATTATCGCGCGCAGGGGGGGTGCAAATCCCCAGCCCGTGAGCCTCGCGCTTGCGGGCGGCCCGGTTTGGTTTTGCAGATTTCGGTTCGGTTTGATTTCTAAACCAATTTGGTTTGGTTTTATTTTTTCTTTCCTTTTATTTATTCTTTTATTCTTTTTTTTTGAGAAATCGCGACCTTCCTCAGCGTCGCGCACGGCGCGACGCCTCGCGAGGCGCGGCCGCGATCCCTCAAGCACGAAGAGACACTTCATTGTCTCTTCGAATCTATAAAAGGAGGGGAAGAAGGCAAAGTATCTCATTCACTGCTTCTTCTCTTCTGCTCCTTTCTCTCTAAGCGATTCTCGTTTCTTCTCTCTTTCGTCTTCTTCGGTTTTTGGTTCTTGAGGCTTCGCCTAGTGCGATCTGAGGTTGTCTCCAAAGGCAGCGTTCGTCTTGGAGTGCACCTATGAACGCCGCGTGGTTGTCGGATCTTGGGGGAATTTTGCCGGGAGCCTTTGCACCGTAGGGCGGCAATCCTCTAAGGGCAGTCGGCACGCCGACGCTTCAACCGGATAACTATTTCTAACTCTGCACTTTTCGTATCAGATTCCTGCATCTATATTTATTGTCTGCTGCTTTGGTGCATGTTACATATTGCTACTTTTATTACAATCTTAGAGAATTGAATGTGCCTAAGTAGACATGTTAAATATTAGAATGTCGGGGTCTGATGAGGCTAGCGCCAAACCCGAGAGGTTTTCCGGGCAAAACTTCAAACGTTGGCAACAACGAATGAAATTTTGGCTTACTACGCTGGGGCTTTTCTCCGTTATAGAATCAGATCCTCCTTCACCTGATGAAGAAGAACCTGCCCGTAGTGCTTCCACCGAGAGGTTTAAACAGAGGGATTATCTCTGCCATGGGAGAATCCTGTCCGCCCTCTCAGACGCACTATTTGATGTGTACTGCTCTACAACCTCGGCCAAAGAGTTATGGAAATCTTTGGATAAAAAATATAACTCCGAGGACTCTGGTTTAGAGAAGTACACCGTGGGGAAGTTCTTAAACTTCAAAATGGTTGAGGGTAAATCTGTCATTGAGCAGACCCATGAATTTCAAATTTTGATTCACGGTCTTGCTGAGGGAGATATGCCGATGCCCGAGAAACTTCAAGTCTTGTCTATCATCGAAAAATTGCCTCCGAGTTGGGAAGATTTTGGCATGACACTTAAACACAGGAGAGGTAAAATCTCTCTTGAAGATTTAATGATTGCCTTAAATATCGAGGAAGAACATCGAAAGCAACATAAGGATGATGATAAGGGGATACCTGTGGAATTTGCTCCAAAGGCAAATGTGGTGGTCTCTTCTGACAAGAACAAGTTCAAAAACCAAAAAATGAAGAACAAAATGAAACCCAAATCAAAGGTTCAGAAGAAGCATGGAACTAGGCCGTGCTGGGCTTGTGGACAAGTTGGACATTTTGCCAAATTCTGTCCTGAGCGAAAGGACAAGAAGGAAGAACCAAGGCAATGTGCCCAACACCAAGGCACAGGTCAATGATGTGACCAGCACCAGCAATGGGTTTGTTTCTTTAACCCCGAACTAAATTTGATTTATCAACCCAATGAGTGGTTAGTTGATACAGGTGCTAATGTGCACTGTTGTGCTGATCGTTCTACCTTCCTTACTTATCAGGTAATTGAAGGCACTTCGTAACCATGGGGAATCATTCTGTAGCCAGAGAGCTAGGGATTGGATGAGTTGACTTGAGGTTTACCTTAGGGAAGGTCCTGTCACTGCATGAGGTGCATCATGCTCCAGCGGTCCGACGGAATTTGATTAGCGGGTCAAAATTAGTTCGTGCTGGTTATGAGCTAAACTTCAAATGTAATAAAGTTGTATTGTTACATTTAAGAACCTTTATTGGAAAGGGTTACCTTAATGAAGGTTTATTTAAACTCAATGTTGAAAATACGACTATAAATAAAATTAGTGATATTGGTTGTTCTTATAACATTGAGTCTTATGATGTGTGACATGATAGATTAGGACATGTAAATTTTCAAACTATAAAAAGGATGATGAATCTTGACATGATTCCTAAGCATGCCATAAATGATAACAAAAAATGTGAAGTTTGTGTGCAATATAAACATCCCCGTAAACCCTTCAAATCAGTTGATAGAAATTCTAATATTTTAGAATTGATTTATACTGACTGTTGTGAGTTTATTGATGATTACTCTCGTTATTGCTATGTTTATTTGCTGAAAACAAAAGATGAAGCTTTAGAAAAATTTATGATCTTCAAATCTGAAGCTGAAAATAAAACAAACCAAACCATTAAGAGGATAAGGTCTGATAGGGGTGGAGAGTTCACCTCAAACCTGTTTCAAAAATTCTGTCAAGATTCAGGTATAATTCATGAGATCACTGCTCCATACAGTCCTCAATCTAATGGTGTAGCAGAACGCAAAAATCGAACCCTTGAAGATATGATTAATTCCATGTTAGGTAGTTCTGGGTTACCCAACTTCTTGTGAGGGGAGGCTTTATACACTGCTTGTCATGTGTTAAATAGAGTACCTATGAAGTCAAGGGATAAAAGCCCATATGAACTTTGGAAAGGTCGAAGGACAAGTTTGAAATACCTAAAAGTGTGGGGGTGCCTTGCAAAAGTGCTAGTACCTGAACATAAAAGGAAAAAACTTGGTCCGAAGACTGTAGATGGTGTCTTCTTGTGTTACGCTCAGAATAGTTCTGCATATAGGTTTCTGATTATTAAATCAGAAATTTCTGGAATATATGCAAACACTATTGTAGAGCTTCGTGATGCTACATTCTTTGAGGATATATTTCCTATGAAGACTAGAACACCTCAATCTATTTCTAGTACTCCTACTAGAGATGACTCTGCCTCCATAGAGGTCCCATTATCCTTAGTGGGTGTACCTTCCTCAAGTCACTCTAGATTAGATGAATCTAGTGAGTGTACAGAATTGAGAAAGAGCAAGAGACAACATGTGTCTAAGGATTTAGGCCAAGACTTTATCCTATAATATAGAAGGTGACCCTGTGACATATAGAGATGCTATGACTTTTCCTGAAGCTAAGCACTGGAAAGAAGCTATTAAAAATGAAATGGACTCTATTATCTCTAATGCCACTTGGGAGTTAGTGGACTTGCCTCCTGGTTGTACCACCATTGGATGTAAATGGGTGTTTAAGAGGAAGTTAAAACCTGATGGTTCAATAGATAAGTTCAAAGCCCGCCTGGTTGCTAAGGGATTCAAACAGAAAGAAGGGATTTACTATTTTGACACTTATTTCCCTGTTACTAGAATTACTACAATCCGAGTATTGATAGCACTGGCATCCATATATCATCTTGATGTCCATCAAATGGATGTCAAAACGGCATTTCTTAATGGAGATCTTGAAGAAGAAATATATATGGATCAACCAGAGGGATATGTAGTTTCTGGAAGTGAGAATAAAGTTTGTAAGTTAGTAAAATTCTCTTTATGGTTTGAAGCAAGCCCCAAAGCAATGGCACGAAAAATTTGATAGAGCTATGCTATCATTTGGCTTTGAAATTAATGACTCTGATAAATGCGTATATACTAAAATGAAAGGTGATAAATGTATAATTTTATGTTTATATGTAGATGATATGTTACTTTTTGGATCTAACCTTTCAATTATTAACGAGACCAAGGCTCTCTTAAGTGGTAAGTTTGATATGAAGGATATGGGATGTGCTGATTTGATTTTAGGGTTGAAGTTGACTCGCTCAACTGATGGAATAACAATTTCTCGGGCACACTATGTTGAGAAAGTGTTGGAGAAATATGGCTATAGCCACATAAAATATGTAGTCACACCTTATGATCCTTCAAAGACTCTCCACAAGAATAAGAGTGGCGTGGCTGTGTCTCAATTAAGATATTCCCAAATAATTGGTAGTCTAATGTATTTGGCAAATTGTTCTAGACCTGATATTTCGTTTGCTATAACTAAATTGAGCAGGTTTACCAGCTGTCCGGATAGAATACATTGGGATGCATTACACAGAGTACTCAGATACCTAAAGGGTACTATATCCTTGGGCTTGTGCTATGGGAGGTTCCCTGCAGTCCTGGAGGGATATAGTGATGCCAGCTGGATAGCTGACACTGCTGAGTGTAAAGGCGTTACTGGCTATGTTTTTACACTTGGAGGCGGTGCGGTTGCTTAGAGGTCTGTTAAACAGACGATCATATCCCGTTCTACAGCTGAGGCAGAATTGTGTGCTTTGGATACCACAGTAACTGAAGCTGATTGGCTTAAGGGTCTTTTTACTGAGATTCCCTTGATTATAAAGCCAATACCTCCTATTTCAGTGAACTGTGATAATCAAACAACAATAGCTCAGATTAGAAGCTCCAAGTATAACCAGAAATAGAAGAGACATGTACGAATAAGATTGAAGTCTGTTCGTGAGTTAGTGTCTCTAGGAGTGGTGTCATTGGACTTTGTAAGTTCAAAAGATAATATTGCTGATCCACTCACAAAAGGACTTGATTCTGAGAAAATCAAGAGATCCAGTAAGGGAATGGGACTGAGGCCTATTCTGGTTTCATCTATAGCGGCAACCCAACCTATTTGATTGGAGATCCCAAGAAGTAGGTTCAATGTGGTATAAACAAGCTATAAGGGTGAACCATTAGCATAAATTGATTGAGATATAAATCTCAAAGTCTCTTCCTTGGATAGATGGTTGACTGCTAGTAAGGATGAGCTTAAGGCTCTTAATGAGTTCGAGGTCTTTATGACAGGATGCTTGCAGTACATTCTTGGAGAACTCACCTATGTAAGTGTAACTGTGAGGCCGTAGTGTGGGGGGTCTGGGCAACTCTCCTTAACACTTATGAAACAAGATTCGGTGGCATGGCCGTAATGCACCAACCCAGAAGGATTCAACCGTTGCCTGTGATGCCAATTGATTTTCACATATTAAAGGTTTAAGTTCAAGACTTAATTTACTTCAAACCTGTGTGAATAAGATTGGTTTACTTAGGTGAAAATTCAAACCGGAAGGTATTTTCACTGAAAGCTCATTACGACAAAGCCTCAGGGCATGTTTTATTATTTATTATAATTTGAAATTTGTGGGGGATTGTTGAATTTTGTTTGGAATTTCAAATATATTGAAGGAAGTTTAGTCCCACATTGCTAAGCTATCGGAGTTGGAAGGTCATATATATGAAGTCATTCCAACCATGCTTAGATAGCTTAGGGGGACCTACACGCATGCGCGGGCTGAGCCCAAACCAGGTGGTTTCAAGGGGTCTGGGTCGGAAATCCATAAATCGGGCACGACGCACGCGATTATCGCGCGTAGGGGGGGGGGTGCAAATCCCCAACCCGTGAGCCTCGCGCTTGCGGGCGGCCCGGTTTGGTTTTGCAGATTTCGGTTCGGTTTGATTCCTAAACCAATTTGGTTTGGTTTAATTTTTTTCTTTCCTTTTATTTATTCTTTTATTCTTTTTTTTTGAGAAATCACGACCTTCCTCAGCGTCGCGCACGGCGTGACGCCTCGCGAGGCGCGGCCGCGATCCCTCAAGCACGAAGAGACACTTCATTGTCTCTTCGAATCTATAAAAGGAGGGGAAGAAGGCAGAGTATCTCATTCACTGCTTCTTCTCTTCTGCTCCTTTCTCTCTAAGCGATTCTCGTTTCTTCCCTCTTTCGTCTTCTTCGGTTTTTGGTTCTTGAGGCTTCGCCTAGTGCGATCTGAGGTTGTCTCCGAAGGCAGCGTTCGTCTTGGAGTGCACCTACGAACGCCGCGTGGTTGTCGGATCTTGGGGGAATTTTGCCGGGAGCCTTTGCACCGTAGGGCGGCAATCAATTCTCTAAGGGCAGTCGGCACGCCAGCGCTTAAACCGGATAACTATTTCTAACTCTGCACTTTTCGTATCAGATTCGTACATCTATATTTATTGTCTGCTGCTTTGGTGCATGTTACATATTGCTACTTTTATTACAAATCCCACGTGAAGAATTTAAGAAAGAATGTGCATGTGTAAAGGCTTTGATGGATGAAGTTGACTAAGTTGAGGTTAAATATTTTGAGTTGCATGATTCATGTCTGGTCGAGTTAATGGACTGATTATCTTAACAGGCCGAATCATGACAAATGCTGTCAAACATCTGAACCAAGGAACGAAAGAGATGCAACTGGAAAAGGCAATTATTGTGATGGATGTGGAGCTCATAAGTACGCTGAACCAAGTGGTACAATTGAAAAAGTGGAGGCACCTCTTTGCTCCACAAGATCCACATATAGATTCTGCACCATTTAAAGGCCATTAGACCTTATGCTGCCATCTATGAGTTAAGACTGTTTAGTTGGGCGAGGTTGATGAGTGAATACTACTCTACCAGTTGTTGTGATTAAACATTCATGACAAAGTGAATCAAGTCTCTTATGGAAACAGTATGGGTCAGGGTAAAGATTAATTGGGATACATGTGAGAACTTAGTTTAATTCACATCAACAACTGAAGGAAAACCTTGATGGGTGAACTGTCATTTTAAGTAGTGCATGAGTATTTTGAGGCTCGTGCTCATCCTTCCAAGTTAAAGGAACGGAGTTGGTGATGAAATGAGATTAGATAGAACCTAATCCAATACAAAAGAATGTGATTCAATGAAAAAGGATTTCCCATGTTGGTAGAAGTGGAGCTCATGTTGCATGGAGCAAATTGTCATTTCCAAATCTCTATAGTGCAGATCTATTAATTGGCCCCATACATGGCAATCTCAACATCAATTCGTTTTGAACCTTTTAACTGAGATATGCATCTCGTGCAAGTTACTCCATGCAAGAAGCACAGCAAAGTAACACCTATGTAATCTATCTCCGCCTACTTTTATTCAGGATAATCTTCAGGTAGTTATTACTCTTAATCTAATAGCAATTAAAAGTGGGCAAGTTCTTAACTACCAAGATGGCTCAAGGAAGATGCCTATAATACAATACTATTACGCGCTCACTTGGCTATCAGATTCATGGAACCTTTGTACTTGTTCTGGTGGTCTAGGGTTCGAATCTGGAGAAGGTAAAAACCCACTGCCGGGAGTAGGAAGACCGTAGGGCACGACTTAGATAGCCGCCTGATGGGGTCAGAGGGGCCGTGTCACTACATAAAAGACACCTTTTTATGTAGCGACATGACCCCTCTACATAAAAAGGCCAGCCATAGTGAGCGCTTACTTGGCTACCAGATTCAAAGAACCTTTGTACTTGCCCAGGAGGTCAAGGGTTCGAATCTGGAGAAGGTAAAAGCCCACCGCCGGGTGTGGGAAGACCGTAGGACACGACTTAGAGAGCCGTCTGATGAGACTAGAGGGGTCGTGTCGCTACATTAAGTCATACCATAAACAGCTAATAATCATTAAATAAGCCATCTAACTCAGAATATATAAACTAATCTGGCCAGTGCACACAGAAAGCAAATCAGTTCAACAGCCATAGCATCTCACATAACCAACTCCAAGACATTGTGGTGTTGTGAAATCCACTCTTTCAACATGAAATTTATAAACAAACAGAAATTCATTAAAGATTAACTTCCATAAAGGCATCCTTGGAAAAGATAGCACTGCCACCAAATGTGTAAAATACGGGAGGAAAAAAAAATATAATATATATATATATATATATATATATATATATATATATATATATATATATATATATATAGGAATATATACATTTAGTGGGGAAATTTTGGAATAATTTTCCTGAATTTTTGGAAATATTAGTAGGGAGAATTGGGTGCAAGATGGGTTGATTTTGAATTAT
Source organism: Boesenbergia rotunda (assembly GCA_024364735.1). Classification (NCBI taxonomy): domain Eukaryota; kingdom Viridiplantae; phylum Streptophyta; class Magnoliopsida; order Zingiberales; family Zingiberaceae; genus Boesenbergia; species Boesenbergia rotunda. The sequence goes on along the minus strand of JAGFNQ010001948.1, from coordinate 51,675 downwards.
TTTAGGAAAAAGTGAATTTTTGAAATATATATATATATATATATATATATATCTCTATATATATATATATATAGTTATAAAAGGAAAAGTATTAATTATATCTAATAACTTTTTCTTTCCTCCTTTTTCTTTCCCTCTCCCGTGCCCTAAGTTGCCACGCCCACCTCTTTTCTCTTCTCTCCGCTCGGGTGCAGCCGCAGACAGCCGAGCCCGCTCCTCCTTCTTCCCCTCTCGCGTGCGCAGCCGCAGCCACACCCGACGACTTCCCCTTCTTCTCCATCTCGTTCGCGTGCCCTAGTCATCGCCGCGAGTGGAGAAAGCGCCGCCGCCCCTTGTTCCTCCTCTTCCTCGCATACTCCCGCCCGCAGCCAAGTTCAAGCCGATTCCTTTCTTCTCCATCTCGTTCGCGTGCCCTAGCCCACAGCCGACGCCCGATCTACACCGTCTACTTCCGAGAGACTTCCCAGCAGGTATTGAGTTTTGATTTGTGATACCACGTTCGGATTGGTTTAAGGCTCGATTTCTTTTCTCCTCCCCTGCTGTGATGTTGATCTTAATCCACTGGAATGGGTCTAGGGATTCAGGAGGGGCTGCCGGGAAGAAGATACTGATTCATTAGCTGATCTTTTGAATTGAAGCAGAGATCTTTTGTGTATCACTTAAGGTAAGCTTGAGTTCTTCAAGTTCTTGGTGATAGTTAAATCTTGGAGGAATGTTCTGATGGGTGGGTTAGGGTTCAATCAGGGATTCGATTCTCTGATGAAACTGCGATTTGAGAATTTGATCAGTCTGTACAGCTGGTTTGGTGTATCTGTGCCATAGGATACCTATACTTCACTGTATAATTTCGGTTTTGGTTTTGTTGAGTGGGTTAAATGCTTAGCCTTGTTACCGTAGGATTTTGTTACTTGAGATCTGGTTGTAAGCTCCATTTGGGGATGAAGCCTGTTGGTTTTGGGATAGCTATTGATTAACTTATGAGTTAGGCTTAATTTGAAATTTAAACCTGATGAGTTAACTTGATAAATTCAGATTTCCAAAACTAATTGGAATCTAATCAGGATAATTTGGGACAATTAAGGCCTAACCATTTTATTATGATTAATTAAATGGAAAGAGACGGATTAGGTAAACCCTAGAACGGATTAGGGATTAATTAGCTAGTTACTATTTTTGTAATGGTTAATTAAATCTGTCCTTGATACAGGGACTTGATTTGGATTTTTATTGCTGATATTGGCTGGTGGTTCTCTTCGCATTTGGATTCTTCTCTTTTGGAGGCGGGTACCCTTTGACTTATCTTTTAGATATAGTCTTCTTGCTATGCATTGTCTGTTATAGATAACAGTAAGATTGTATGCTTATTTGCCTTAGTGTACCTGTATCTGATATATGCTGCTGTTTATCCTTGAGGTTAGCTCCTGTTTCACTTTATACAGTCTCACGAGTTGCCATCTATATGGGTAGATATATACATAGATGTAGTGATACCTTCCCTTTTGCATTTTGATATTGATAGATCACTGGTTAGTTTGTTAGTATATCTACTAGGTCACTTGTATCCCATGATATAGGATTCAAACCTATTCCTAGCACCTGGTGGTGTTAGTTGAGAACTTGGTGAGGGTTATATGTTTGGATCATGCACCATCCTTGCATTGTTGCATGCTGGCGATCATCGGCTCCTATATAGTCCGAGCCCGTCGCCAGTTACATGAGGATATGCACACACATCCACTCATGGGTAGTGGCTACCATAGGGTGTGTGCATTTGCCCTGTATTGCTCCGCACGGTCACTATTTGAAGGGTGGTTCCGGTGCGTGGTAGCAGCCAGGGATCCCTTCTCGTCCTGAGACACGAGAAGATGAGAGCTAGACTCCCCCACTGCTTGGGGTAGGAGAGAGACCTCCGCCAGCATCCTGTCCACTTGGTCGTTCAGGAGCAGTGATAGCAGGGTGCGTACAGTTGTCATAGCCCTACCCATGCGGACGTTCATTTATGATATGTGGACAGTGCCAGACTGGCGTCAGAGGTGACACATGTCATTGCGCCATGTGCATATTTTGCATCGTGCATTGTTTGCTGCATTTGATTTCTGCACTTGATTGACATGCATATACTGGATACCTGTTTACCTTGGATTGTATGTTATACTTATTCCATAAGGCTTTGTTTCACCCTTTGTAGAATAGATGGATTCAGGTATGTACCTGTATTTAGTATCTTCAGTATACCCTTTTCGATTGTTTATATGAGACTGTATTAGCGTAGACCCTTATTGTTATTGTAACGCACTATGCATATCTGCTGGGTATCCGCTGAGCTTATGGACACACCGTTGCCATTACTTTTTGATTTCAGGGTGATATCTGCCAGGAGGGTCCGAGTCGCCAGTCCCGTGCTTGCTACTACATTCGATTTGGGTTTTATCTATTATTTTCTGTTTTAGGGCCATATTACGTTTTATTACATTGCACTGGGTTTATCGTGAACTTGTGGTATGGATTTGATTTATGACATTGTACTTTTGAGTCCTATGTTGGACTATGTGTGGTTTTGCTGCGTTCCTGCCCCCTGGCAGCTCAGGTAAGTTCGTATTTTGGATTTACGATTATATTGTCATATATATGTTGTTGTTTTGTTTGGATTTGAGGCCTGAGGCCCATTTAAACTGCGTGGTTGTGATATATATGTTGTGTGTATGTGCAAATTGTCCGCCGGACAGGGGAGGTGTTGTCCGATTTTCTATTGAATCAGCGGCTCCTAGGTCTCGGGGCGAGACAAAATGAATGAGGCTTGTTGATGCCAAACTTTAGTTAAGCGATTAATCCTTGGAGAGAAACAAAAAAGATTACCTTCCACCATATAAAGACACATCCAAGAGCTCCAACAACAATGACAGTTGTAACACCAAATCTTGTAGAACCTGCAATTAAATGCAAACATTTCAACTTTGAAATAACACAAAAATAAAGAGGCAGTAACAATAATAATCTTCATAAATAGTGGCAGACTCTGATTATTACATCCAAGGTAGTTAAAATCGGGATTTAAACTTGAATCGGAAGGGGTACTTAAAATCGTAAATTGTATCGTAAGATTTTATAAAAATCCTATATATATGCATAGAAAATTATAAAGTCATATATATGCATGTAAAATAGCCTAAATTATAAAAAAAATTTAAATCACTAAATAAACTTATATTTATAATCAATATTACATTAGTTATGTCATCCAGAACCACAAAATAGTGAAAAAAACATAATAACTTCAATTAGAAAGGATCCACCAGCCATCTAATTATAGAATCTAAATGCCTAATCTATAAATATAAAAATATGACACATTAAAATCATAAAGTTCTACCATTTGATCCTCATCTTCCTCTCCACTAGCTTCATCATCAAATTCCATCATATCACCATCACCATATTGGGAACGAGATGGCTATAGAGGGGGGGGGTGAATGTAGCCAGACAATCAAGACTTAGCAGTTTTCAAATTTCTCTGCACTTAGGTTAGCCGCAGCGGAAGCAATACAAGTATAATAGCAGAAACAAAAATGCAGAGAAGGGAGAATACAAACCAATACGCTGACAATGGTCGTTTACAAGGTTCGGGGATAACATGCCCCTACTCCTTGGCGTGCCCTTAAGGTGGGCGATCCCTTGATCGTCGGCAGATCAAGCCCCGGTTATCAAATTTAATTTCACTCGGGTTACCTTTACCCTTGAAGCGCCGACTCTTCCTCATCATTCTTCTAACAAAGTTGGCCATCTCGGAGGAAGAAGACCAACTGCCCTCTTCCTCGGACTCAGATGAGGATGAAGAAACTTTCTTCTCCTTCTTCTTCCCCTTCCCCTTCTTCTTCTTCTTGTTGTTGCCTGCCACTAAAGCAATACCTTTCTCTTTTGAACTTTTGTTAGAGATCTCATGTAGTTCCATTTCACAAAATAGATCTTCTAAGTTAACAAAAGATAAATCCTTGGAAACCTTGTAAGCATCCACCATGGATGACCACAAGGTGTTCCTAGGAAAAGCTTTAAGGACATACCTTATAAGATCTCGGTTCTCAACCTTCTCATTGATGGAGTGTAGACCATTTAGGATCTCTTTGAATCGTCCATGGAGTATACTTACAGTTTCTTCCTCTCTCATGGACAGATTTTGGAGTTGGCTGAGAAGGAGGTCCTTCTTGGCAGTCCGGGTGTCTTGAGTTCCTTCATGGAGCTCAATGATCTTGCTCCATAGATCTTTAGCACTTGTGAAGGGACCAACCTTGATTAGTTGGTCCTTGGTCAACCCGCATTGCAAAGTTACCACCGCTTTCGCATCGGCTTCACCTTTCCGGATTTGATCTGCCGACCAACTTGAGAAGCCCATCTCTTTTCCCTCAGCATTTTTAGGAGTGGAAAAATCTTCCTTGACAGCAAACCACATGCTCATGTTTGTCTTCAAATAAAATTCCATCCTTGACTTCCAATATGAAAAATCGGATCCGTCAAGGAAGGGTGGTCTGCTGGTACTGAAACCTTCACTCATAGCCATCCTTGTTAGCTCTCGGTTGTTAAGACGCTTGAACAGAGGCCCAGGCTCTGATACCACTTGTTGGGAACGAGATGGCTATAGAGGGGGGGTGAATGTAGCCAGACAATCAAGACTTAGCAGTTTTCAAATTTCTCTGCACTTAGGTTAGCCGCAGCGGAAGCAATACAAGTATAATAGCAGAAACAGAAATGCAGAGAAGGGAGAATACAAACCAATACGCTGATAATGGTCGTTTACAAGGTTCAGGGATAACTTGCCCCTACTCCTTGGCGTGCCCTTAAGGTGGGCGATCCCTTGATCGTCGGCAGATCAAGCCCCGATTAACACCGGATAAACTGAAGCCTCCTTCTCGGTGGAGAAACCTCTCCACAAGCTGTCTCACAGATGGATACAATGTTAAGCTCACAAGACTCTCAAGAAGACAAGCTCACAAAGATGTACAAGTAAGCTCAAGCACAAAGCAACAGAGAGCGCACACACAGCCCAGCCAAACTTCTCCCAGTTTCTGTCTTTTCCGCTTCCGCTCCTCTGCATCCAGCTTTGTCTCTTAAGCTCCTGCTCAACGTCGCCAGCTCCATCAGCACCACTGACTCACACCCTGACCCACTGACCTCTCTGAGCACTCAGTCCACTGGACACTCCTCCAGCTGAGCCTCCGTTAGTTGCCAGCCGCGCCTTCGTCAGTTGCCAGTTGCGCCAGACGCCGTTGAGACCTGAAAACACAATAGATCCAAACCTGCTCCAAGGAAAGCCTCCCATTGACCCTCCTTGAGTGTTTGAATCACCTGCTATCACCTGCACACTCCAACAGAGGCTTAGTAATGCATATCAAAAAGTAATCAGCAAGTAGCAGAGAATCGGTAGTGAAAACAGACTTCTGACAGCATATTTGAATTAAAGTTCTGCGCCTGATCGGTCACCAGGCCGATCAGGAAGGACCCTGATCGGTCACCAGACCGATCCACAGTCTTCTGCATACTCCTGATCGGTCACCAGACCAATCAGGCTCCAGCCTGATCGCTCACCAGACCAATCAGGCTGGAAACTTTAATCAAATCCTAGCTGCGCTTGATCGGTCACCAGACCAATCAGGCTCTAGCTTGATCGGTCACCAGACCAATCAGACTTGAGTGAACAGTGATTCTTTAATCAAATCCTAAGTCTCTGATCGGTCACCGAACCGTTCTGGACCTGATTAGCAAGGGAACTCAACTCACTGTTCGCTCCCTGATCGGTCACCAGACCGATCAGGAGCTGTACAGTGAGTGAAACACACACTCCCTGATCGGTCACCAGACCGATCAGACATCGCTGGATCGGTCACCAGACCGATCCACGAAGGAGCAGCGTGCCAACTCCCTGATCGGTCACCAGACTGATCCAGGGACGCAGACCTAGCCTTCCAAGCTAGGATTTCATTCACCTTAGCCCTCCAAGCTAAGGACTTTTCAATCTAACTCTACAAGTTGGGAATTTGCACCTAACCCTCCAAGTTAGGACTTTTCACCTAGCCCTCCAAGCTAGGACTTTTCACCCAACCCCTCCGAGTTAGACCTTCATCCAACCTAGCCCTCCAAGCTAGGCACCTGACCCTCCAAGCCAGGACTTTTCACCTAATTCTCCAGGATGGGAATTTGCACCTAACCCTTCAAGTTAGGACTTTTCACCTAGCCCTCCAAGCTAGGACTTTTCACCCAACCCTTCCGAATTAGGACTTTTCCAACACCCGGCTTCACTCACCGGGATTTCCATCATCTGGCTTCACTCACCAGGACCCGGCTTCACTCACCGGGATTTCCATCACCTGGCTTCACTTACCAGGACCCGGCTTCACTCACCGGGATTTCAATCACCTGGCTTCACTCACCAGGACCCGGCTTCACTCACCGGGATATCAATCACCTGGCTTCACTCACCAGGACCCGGCTTCACTCACCGGAATTTCAATCACCTGGCTTCACTCACCAGGACCCGGCTTCACTCACCGGGATTTCAACCTAGCTTCACAAGCTAGGACCTGGCTTCACTCACCAGGGTTTCATGCCCAGTCCCCGACCAGGACTTCAACCCGAATTCGCTCAACCAAACTTAAATCAAAACTTAAATCTGTGTCAACACCAAAACAACAATCAGGGTCTGACTGCATCAACACACCAAAGCAAGGACGCCAAAGTCCCGCAGTAGGGACGCACAGCTTAGGGACGTCGAAGATGCAATGACGCACAAAGATGAGGGACGAGATGCGATTAGCATATACAAAATATAAAGAACTGGATTTTTTTTAAATAGATCAGGTCCATCGAAAAAAGAGGTTTTTTTTTCAGAATCGTTAAAATCACATCCGAATCGTAAAATCATGATTTTAACACTTAAAATCGTGATTTCAAAACGATTTTAACAATATACGATTTTAACTATGATTTAAATCGTTTGGGGGTCAAAAATCATAAAATCGTAAGATTTTATGATTAAAATTCACGATTTTAACTACTATGATTACAACCAATAGAATTCTGTCCAAGAACTAAAATTATCCATTTTCAACAACCCCAACAAAAATAATTAAGATCAAGTGTTAGTTGATGACTCAACCAGAAGCTAAATCACAAAATAGCTACAAAGTTTGCGGAAGAGTACACCGGTGGACAACAAGGGTGTGCACGACATTCGAGGGACGAAAAGCCGAGGAGAACGCCCGTCCGAGGAAAAGGCCACGAGTGAGCTCAACTTGTGATAATCGAAAATTACCCAGAAGCGTCGGAAGACTGGTCAACCGAAAGTTGACCAAAATCAAGCTTGTTGAAGCTTTTCATCTCGAGCGCCAGGGCATACACGCGCCCGAGTGGATTCAGGTGCCCGAGAATACAGGCACCCGATAAGCCTTGTAGCTATTTTATGGCCATTGCGACGTGAATAACGCTAACCCTAGGCGCCCGTGATGTACTCGAGCGCCTGGGATATGCCACGTCAACATATAAGTTTTCCAGGCTCTATAAATAGAGTCTCTTAGCTCAGAGTTTTTCATTCATTCATTGTACAACAACTATAATTGTTTTTCTAAATCTTCTCTGAGCTTTCAAGAGTTTGTAAGAGACTTCTCCACCTATACAAGGAGATATTTGGATTCAGGGACTCGAGAATACAAGCGCCCGATAATCCTTGTAGCTGTTTTATGGCCATTGCGACGTGGATAAGCGCTAACCCTAGGTGCCCGTGTTGCACTCGAGCGTCTGGGATATGCCACGCCAACACGTCGATAAGTTTTCCAGGCTCTATGAATAGATCCTCTTAGTTCAGAGTTTTTCATTCATTCATTGTACAACAACTATAATTGCTTTTCTAAATCTTCTCTGAACTTTCAAGAGTTTGTAAAAGACTTCTCCACCTATACAAGGAGATATCTGGCGTAGGGCTTTTCAATTATCTTGAATTAGCAACCACCGTGGTTGGAACCAAGTAAAATCCTTCTATCCTCTTCCTTCTTTTAGTTATTATTTATATTGTTGATTTTTGTTATAATTGATTAACGAAATCTATTGTTGGTAAGAAAAGCAAAAAATCTAGTTTTGTACTTGTAGGGCTATTCACCCGCCCTCTAGCCGGCCGACACAGTCCTACAGAGGAAGCCAAGATTTGCAACTCATCTCTAAGAGTATTGACCTAAAAACAGATATACAATAATAAAATAATTATTATCAACAGAATCATAAATCTTCGATTAAACTGACAAAAAACTGTGGTCAGAGACACCGGCAGAAATGACATAATAAGAATCGGATGTATCATATCACCCAACATCTACACTGTTAAACCTGAAAACAAACATCCAAACCAAATTGCCTTTTTGCCAATAAGGTTGGTTCATTTTTAGCTCAGAGAAGTTTGGTCTAAAAATTGATTAAATAAAGGGAACAATTTGAACCAATTGAGTTTGGCATAGTCTGAATTAAATGGATCCCTTATTTGAATTTGTCAAGCGTTTAATCAGAAGGATAATGAAAAAAAGATGCAATTAGGGGAGAAATAAAATGTCTGAGTAAAAGAAGAATCCGCCTTTTCAAGTTCACTTAGAAGGATGAAAAAAATGTAAAATGAAATAACTGGACAGAGAATATTAGCGGATCATGTAACCAGTCAATCTTTGATGACTGATTTTTGTACATTCTTTTTCTTTTGTTCATCCATTAGGGGGAAAAGAATTCAAAGAGAAAATATCCACCAGTTTTCTTTCACTACCTCTTTACCATTAAGTGACAAAGGAAAATCAACCAACTTATTTCATTCATTCTCTTTCCTTTCTCTTTCTTCCTTCATTTTTCTCTCGAAATAATTTTGAAGAGTGCTAGAAAATCCAATTTAATACTAGATCATAAACTTAGGGAAACATACATTGCAAATCCTCAGTCATGATTATTCAAAGCATAACAGTAACTACCCTGTTCTAATCAACAACTGTAAGTGTAGATCCCGGTAGCACAAGAATTTGATCGTGTAAAATAAAGAATTTGACCGTGAAGGGAAAAGAAACACACAGGTTGGATTCAAACATGACACTCCAAAAGACTAGCTCATTAAGCATAAATCATAATCTAAACAAGGGCTACAATAACTGTTTGTCTTGAGGTACCCTTAGAAGTATTTGCTAATTAAAAGAGACAATAAATAGAAGATATGATAGTGAAATAGAGCCTTCTTTTTTCTTGGTTAGAATAAGAAATCATCACATGGTCTGATATATCTATCAGATAGTAACTGCAACAGGCAAATCTTAAAATTGATAGAGCTTAAAAAACTCTAACCGAGGATGAAAAACAAGCTCCACGGTATATCAATAGTGATTACCTTATTTACCCTTCCTAAAAATTCAGCAGCGGCCTATGACTCATCCAATAGTGAGGGTTACATTATCAACTATCTAATTAAAACGATAGCCTGACCACTTTTCCTTTTTCTGTAGTTTAAAGATACAATATCATACATGATCTTATAGTCGTTAAAAGTTCTTTGCATATATAAGGCATTAGGTATGTGAGATTGGCAATGATGTTGATGTGAAAATTTTTAAGGAAACTTATCTCCCTCTAGTTATCTTATACTCTTTCTGGATATTTTATCCAACTAATTCCTCTTTAGTTCATCATGATTTTCCTTTTTCCTTGCTTTGATACTCCAATTTTGAAGTTTGTTTCCTATTACATCAATTCAACCTTATGCAATTAAGAGCTAAGTGTCAACAATCAAATCGTCTTTAGTGTGCAATACCATTCCATCTCATTTTTTTAGTTGACACCAGATATCTAACATATGCCGACTAATCTTGGGGGTGACCAGTCCGACCCCATGAAAATTTCAAGGGTAAATTAGGAAGCGCACGGAGTGGGCGCCCCATCAGCCCAAAATTCATAGGTCAACCGACCATTAAGGAAATTCATATGTTAATTCAAAGTTGAGACTCGATCCACTTCCCATTTCATGGGAGTAGATGAGAAGGCGCCTTGCTGCTACACACCTTTCCATTTCATGATCCATGGTTGCAAAAGTTGATTCGTTCGCCCCCAACGCCCCCACCAACCAGTCACAAGGCCAACATAAAGGAAGTAAATCAGGGGTCTATTAGCCCAGACAGTGCCTAGTGCATAAGGGAGAGCAGACATCTAGCTTTGCCAAGATTTAACCCCCAGACCTCATGGTGGCTAATACCCCCGTGAGGACTCCATTTCATGATCCATGATCATATTGCAGAAAATTTCCATGGTATAGCTAATGTAATAATTGTAAAAGCGACTAAACTATGCATCAAGGAACATGAACACGCATCTTGCAATTTGATTGGTGATGACTCAGTGCGAGTTCTTAAAGCTTGCCCCAATGATTTCCTATTGAAGATAAATGTCAAAAGAGAGAAACTACATATTATGATAAAAAAATACAATGGGGGTCATCCAGTAAGCCAGTAAAAGGAAGTTTTGGATCCCTTGACCAACAATTGGCACCTCTAACATTCCAAGATAAGAAGCACTTGCCAAGGTGAATTTTTGGCATGTTAAAATCTCTGGTGAGTGACTATAAGAGGAATTCTAATTTTATTTGTAGCTTCCAAAGGATCAAAACCAGAAACAGAACAATGTGACATCATGGTAGTAGACAAATACCTCCACGATATAAAGAAATTCAATATAGATATCAGGACCTGAAATGGCATACTAACCAATGGAAATGGCATACTAACCTGCGCTAATAGGGAATCAATTTGTGGTTTACTAGTCGACCGAGAGTTGTCTTTATCATGTTGCAAATGTCTTGTCACAATCTATAGGAAAAGAAATTGCAGATAGTTAGAAAAGGACCAATAGTGGTAGATAATGGATAATTTGGTTTGAGTAGAGTGTGATTTTAGGTAATACATCTTGAAAGCACCAGAAAAGAGTTTTGTAACATCAAGAAATTGTCCATCGTTTGAAAGAATGGTTCCAATTATGCCTATGAGACAACAATTCAATTTACAATAAATAAACAAGGCATACTAACGGGTAAAAAAATTGATTACAAGCAAAAAAATCATTTCATCATCAGTTAAATTAAGAAAAGAGCTGCAAAGCTCTAGTTTTCAACATCATACATGCTTGCTGAATACATGTATCACATAACAACAACAACCACAACATAACCACAACCAAGTCATTATCAAAAAAAAACAGAATAAGCAAAATACCAAAAAAAGGACAACCTGGTGCATGAAGCTCCCGCCATGCGGGGTCCCAGGAAGGGTCTATTGTACGTAACCTTACTCTACTTTATAAGAGCCTGTTTCCAGGACTCGAACCCGTGACTTTTAAGGTCACAAGGTGACAACTTTACCAATGCGCCAAACATACACAAAAAAAAGTTTAAAAAAGTAAAGGCAGCATGGTAATTAAACATAATTCTAGTTTACGGGCTCTAAAATACATTGGGCAATAGAAGAGAGACAAAACGAAGTAAACATGAATATGAGAATCAACTGAAAGTCAACTGATTCAGCAAATTGTGCATGAGAAATAGGAAAGGAAAATTAAAAATAGCAAGTGCAAACAAACCATATTGACCACTGATGCGGAACAAGATCAACAATCTATATTGTTTATTGTGCAACAAGACAGTGGATCACCAAGCCAAAAATAATTAATGCCATGATATATCTTCCAGTTCATCCACTATCAATCCAGAATTCTAAACAAAACAAGAAAAATGCCTAGAACTTTAATACTCAAGATCTATACTCCTGTCCTGATGGGGCTTTACAACATGTAGCCTAATCCAAGCATGCACTAGAAGTATCCACGACTACACCACTAAACAGATGTCCTCCTTTGTCATCGCTCAAGGCTACACCACGGTGACCTGTCATTCACGTTGTTCAATTCCGGAACAAGTTTGGCGCCGTTTGTGAAGCTTGATTACACACCACAAGGGACACTGTGATGGCAGAATCGGAGGGACAACCAAACACGTTGACACGGGAACAGTTGCACCGTCTAATCGCCAACACAGTTCAAGGGGCACTGGAGCAGCATCAAATCGAATAGACTGTTTCTCGATAGGCAAATCCACTACAGGCAGACACCCAGAGAGTATCAGACTCATATGTTCGAATCGGAGATCCATGTCTCCTTCGGGTGTACCTGTGAACGCAACCCTAGGACATCGACGGGACTCCAACAGAGGACTAGAGAAAGCGCATATAGCCACTTCCAGCATTCTACGCCAAGAAGAGGGACAAGGAAAGAGTAGACTTGTAAAGGTTCTCCTAAAGTACACATCTTCGCCATTCGTCCAAGACATCGTGGACGATCCCATGCCCAAGCAATTCTGCGGCCTGGAATTGCTAATTATAATGGGAAAAGGATCCCAAAGATCATATATGCAAATTCGAGAACGCGGTCTTGTTGCACCAATATACGGATGGTGTGAAGTGCCAGGTATTCTTGAGCATGTTGTCGGGAGCTGCGCAGCGGTGGTTCCAAAGGTTGCTGCAAGATTCCATAAACTCTTTCCTGGAGTTTCAAACGATCTCCTTGCACCACTTCGCCAGTAGTCGGCGATATCAGAAGATAGCATTTAACCTTTTCGCCCTAAAATAGAAGAGCAAGCTGTTAGTGATATGAGAAAAGTGTCCTAAGGCAATCGCCTTATGATTGTAATCATTTATTTTAATAAATGAATATTCACTATTTGAATATACATGTTTATGTATTTGATTGAGATCTTAAACTCATTTACTGAATGCCCGCAATACAATTCACAGCATGAGAGAATTTGTGATGAATTCAAAACTATTGATTATCTCTACATGTGCAATTGTGAAGTATTGAAATTGTCCTTAGTCGATGAATTGATAAATACGGACACTATCAATTCTGTTGAGACTAGCATGAGTTATTCTCTAATCAGCTGATTCTCACTGGCTGGTGACATTGGGATGTCCGGAGATAAACATGAATGCTAGTTAAGGGAACTAGTTCATTGGAGTGACTGGCTGTAATAGATATGCCAATGAAGTTCTTACTGCAGCTTAAGTGCGATGTTGCTTTGACTTGCGGTGTTCAAGTTATCTTGGTCATGGAGACTTATACTTTGACATTTTAAGCAAGTATCTCCAAGGAGGTGTGGACCCAGGATGATTGGGTATAAGCCGAAGTGCCCGAAGATGTTTGAACAGCCTACAAAGGATTCACCACTCCTTGCGAGGAGATGTATACCCAAGGCCTATCGTCGGATTGTTACTTGAAGCCTCTGGCCAGAGCATGACATGTTCAGAGTATGAATCTCTTAAATACATGAGAGTAATTAGAATCCGTAGGACGAGAAACATTACTTGGGCTAGGTGTGACGTAGTCAGCCTAGTGGGGACTGACACACATAGACCGTGTCCTGAACCAAGTGGGTATAAGATGGTGAAGGGAATGGGGCAAGATTCATTATAGCTGCTGAAGGGTTTCAGAATTGTTTCTGAGGTCAACCGTTGATCTTTCGATTAATTGGGGATCATGATGTACTACTAGGTGTCACTCATGATCGTTCTATAATTGGTTAATTATAGACGACCAACATAAATCGAAAGCTTATTTAGTCACACGCACTACGAGTAATCCGAGGGATTTAAAACGAGTTGAAAATTGAATTTTTCAATCAAGAGAGATTAGGTTTGGTTGAACCAAACGATAAGTCGAATCTGAATTTTTTCAGAGACGCATCGAAAGCGTAAAATGGCTAAGTCTTTTGAAAACATAATAGATGAATTAAATAAGTTTAATTCATTGGGGTGTGGCTTGGTTGGGCCGGCCAAAGAGGGTCTCCATCCTCTTTGCTTGGCTGGCCACAACAAAGGGAGAGAACCAAGTTTTTGGCTCAATTTATAAAATAAACCAAGTGTGGTTAGTTTTATAAAATTATGGATGATATAAATTTTATATAATAAACCAAGGTTTGGTTTATTTTTCATGAAAATTAAAATGAACCATGAATTGGTTTATTTTATTTTATAAAATCAATCATGGATTGATTTACCATGATAAGAAAATTTATTCCATAAGAAAAAAGAGACTTGGTGGATTTTTATCATGAATTAAAAAATGATAAAACTTGGCATGATGGAATAAGTCATAGAAAATTTATTCCATAAGAAAAAAAGAGACTTGGCGGTTGAGAGACCACTATATAAAGGACCTAAGACAAGACTTGGAAAATAATCAAAGTATTCTTGCTTGGGCTCTCTCCCTCTCCTCCCTTCTTCCTCTTGGCCGGCCACAAGGTTCGTCTCCCTTCTTCTTGCCGTGAGCACAAGGAGAAGCACCGAGACGACGAAGTTCTTCCGTTGGGACGATCTTCCTCTCCAGCCATCATCACCTTGGGATTGGGCACAAGTCATCTTCCTCCTCGCCGGAATTGTGATTCCGGCCAACCTTGGTAGTGAGTTTTCCGATGTGATTACTTCTCTCTTGGTTTTTCTTGTCGCGTTCTCGGAGAATCTAGTAGTTCTCGAGAACACGAAACTCGTGGCTTTGCGATGTCATCCCGAAGATACTCGGTGTGGACGTGAATAGAGGCGGAGCTTCCGAGGGACTCTTACGGTTGGATCTCGTCCCTTCCTTCGAGTTACGCGAGGTAATAAGTAAATTAGTTTACGTTTCTACAAAATTTTAAATATATGATCATGTCTACACAAGATAAAGTGACATGCTTAGATGTGTGGTTAAATAATTTAAGAAATTATTTATGCTAAACCTTCCGCTGCACGTAATTAATTTTAAAATTACGAACCTGCATCCATGTCAACATGCACCCGGACCCAACACAAGGAGCCACTAAAGGACAACATCCAGCGGTCCAATCGGGTGGCACAAGATGTGTTGAGCTCCACTTTAGTGATTCTCGTCAGCAACACTATGCAGGGACTTGCTGAAAGAGATTTCTTCTAATCCCTCGTGAAGAAGCCACCAACCAGCTTCGATGATTTATTAGGGTGGTCGGTCAAGCACGTCAATGTGGAGAAAATGCAACATGCCCGACGGAAGGATTCGGCAGGAACACCTATCCAAATCTCAATTCAATCTGAAAACAATGAACCACCTACTCCTGCCCTTGCGAAGGATTCTCACTCAGGCAAAAGTCACTGGGACCACAGGAAGAATCTAGTGGAAACAGTAGACACTGTAGGACCAACATCACATAAGAAGTATTGTGACTTTTATGGAAGTACTACGCATTCCACGGAGGAGTGCTACACTTTGAAGAGGAGTGCTACACATTTCTAGCATGACTAGGAATAAATGTATTCCTCTAGGTTATTCTATAGCATTTTAGAATCTCTTGGAAAATGAATTAAATTTGGTTGTTAAAACTTAGGGTTTGAGCTAATGGATGAAATCTTGGATGCTTGAGTACTACTTTGCTTTAGATTCTTAATTGATGATTTGAGATGAATTATTTTTGCCTAGTGAGAATTAGCCTTATATTTGTAATACACATATGTTATTGTACTCTAAAACTTGCTTAGGTTCTTTCAAAATCATATTTCAATGATTGGATCACATCTATAGAGGCTAATCACTTTGTTTACCTTTCCATATCAATTTTGACAAAAATCATGTTCATTCCATTTTTCTTTACTTATTTCCTACAATTAACCCCATTTTTCTATGGATTTGTTTGCTTGGGATGTTTCTTAATGTTACTTTGCACGAGACGGACAAAGATATAAGTGTGGGGGAGTGACTAGTGTTTTGGAAAGATTGGTATCAAAGAGGCACTTCATTTCGAAAAAAAAAATTTTTTGCCAAGTGAGTTGAGTTTGGTGTCAAGAATGAGCAAGAGAGGTGGGAGCAATTGGAGATTTAGATTCTTTACTACATTTTGAAGATCAAAGTGGCATGCAATGAAAAGAAAAATCTGCAATGAAAGAAAAAGAAAAAGAGATGGCACGCAAAAGCAAAAATTTGTGCCAAAATGAAGTTATCTTGGGTCGGAATTGGCTTGAATGAAGAATTATGGAAGTTTAGATCAGCAACACTCTGTTAGGGACTGATTTGAGGCTGTGCAAATCTGAAATCAGTGCAGGAAATTGGTGCCAAAACAGAAGAAAAAAAAATCTGTGCAGATTTGTTATTGGAGTGCAGCTGGACTAGTGTGAGCTGATACTGAGTTTAGTTGCAACGGGAGCTGATAAGAACCTAAGCAAATCATTCGACAGCTATCAGAGAATATGGAGAGCAATAAAACTGAGAATATGACTGAGAATGCAGCCGAAAAGAAAAAAAATCAGAATGGAATGTTCCACTCAAACAGTTTGTATCAACTTGGGACTGAATTGGGTTTTCTAGGCTATGAATCAAGGCATCAAAGATATAAATGTATCAAAGAGTGTTGAGTGCATCTACTTCTGATCAGAGCAAAGGTAGATGCTGCTGCTGGGATGTTTCAAATCAGAACAGATCAGAAATCAGAAAAAAAAAATCAGTGTGGTGACACAACCTCAAGTGAAGCAATTGATTTCTCTACTACTCCTATATGCTAACTGATGTAAGGCAACCAGAGAATTGCAAGGTAAGAAAGTGATGTTGTGGAGCCGAAATCTGATGAAAAAAAAAGAGAAGAAAAATAGTTTGAAAAAAAAAGAGAGCAAAAACAAACGTGGCACACAATTGAAGACTTGACACTATAAAATCATTGAATGTTTTTCTCATCCAGATTTAAGCTTTATTTCATTTCATTTCTGACCTTGCTAGAGAGAAAGGAAAAGAGGAAAAATCAGGAAAGAAGAATGGAGAAAGAAAATTGGCACGCAAGGTGGAAGTTGGCACATTGAGATCAAATGGGTTTTCTTCATCCAAATCAAAGGAATTATTCAAATTGGACTTCACCACACTTTTGTTTCACTAGAGGACTGGCAAGAGGGGCAAAGCACATTGGAAACATTCTTGAGCACTCAAGTCTTCTACTCCATTAATTTTCTGTTTCCTTGGTTTTTATTCCACTCCTTACCATTCTCTATGTTTTTCACCGGTTTTTATAGATGTTGATCCTAATCATGAATAATGGTGGAGAGTAGACAATAAGCAAGCCTATGATAGTGCAAGAAGCATGTGTGTTTGAGTGAGCTCCACTTCCATCATCAACTTAGAACTTAAGGAGAGAGCACCAAAATTTTCCTTAAAGGCTAGTGAGTTAAATTCATCTCAATGACTCATGAAGGATGAAAAGGCTAAGTTGTTGATTTAAGGACAAGATACTAATCCATAGAGCTTAGATTTTTGAGAATTGACAACCTTAGGTAATTTCTTTTTATTTGCTTCTAATTATGCTTAAGAAATCTAGGGGATACTTATTTAGTAGTTTCACGAGACGCTCAAGCTTAAGTGTGGGGGGGAGTTGATAAGTACCATTTTGTTGATTATTTGCTTGCTTAATTGTGAATTTACCCTAGGTTTTAGAATTTTCTCTTGGACTTAATTGCAAATTTGCACATATTTGGATTATTTGGCCACTAATTTTTTGATCTATTTTTGTAGGCATGAAAGGTTCATGGACCTAGGGCATACGGGGTCAAACTTGAGTCGGAAGTGGACCCAGATCGAGTTATCAAGTTTCGGATTAATCTGGGCCATCCGATTCAAAAGCCGCTAGATCTGAGCCATCCGGGACCATCTGAAGCAATCCGAGCTAGGGTTAGGGTTGATCAAGCATTATGATCAAGATCTGAAGGTTTCATCCCAATCAGAGCTCAATCAACCGTTGGATCAAGCTCGGAGGGCTCTAGATCGTCCATTCAAAGATTAGGTTGATCTGGACCATCCGTTGCACATCTGGAGGATCCGAGCCACCACGAGGCAGATCCTGACCCCTGATCAACATCCTCAAAGTTTGGCTCAAATCAGAGCAAGATCAGCCGTTGGATTTCCTCCGATCAATCTGGGCCGTCCATTGCTAGCTACTTAATCAGAAATTCCCAGCGCTTCAGCCTCGTCGCGTCTCCGCCGCAGTTTCTTCTTCTTCGCATTTCTTCTTCATTTCTTCAGCTGTTCCTTCAATCCAAGGGGCGCGACCACCTCCATTCTTCATTAGATCAAGTTCGAGGTCACCGGGGAGAGCAATCGGTGGAGTTTCAGCTCGGAATTGGGCAAGAACAGGGCTGAGTGAGAGTTTCCTCAGTTCTGCAATTGATAGCTTCGATTTCGGTTTTGTCAAGTTCTTCATCAATCCAAGCTATTCAGAGGGGTTCCCTGGAGTGTTTGGATCATTCCCGCACCTTCATTTCAATCAGACAAGGCTGAATTGAAGAAATCGATTGGGTTTTCCCTCTTAAACAGATTTGAGCTAGATTCGACTACAGATTCAGTTCCCCAGTGAATTGCTGAGCTTACGGGTTCGAGGCCAGCCCTTGCGTGACGAACAAGGAGACCTTGAGCTAATGGAGTGATTGGGGTTTAGATTTCTTGTTGCAATTTCATGTTTCTAGCTGTAATTTTCGAATTCTGCAGTGTTTTGTTCTGATTAGTTAACTTCGTTTACTGCATTGTTACAACTTAAATTAGGGTTCAATCTTTAAGTTAAGTAGTTTAGGAACTTGTTTAGTGAACATTTGGTTTCAATTTCAGTTGATTTCCTATTCTAATTCTTGCGTATCAGCTGCGTATCAGCCTTTTACTCTGTTCTGCAATTTCATGTCAGTTTCGAATTTCTTTCAGTTTGTTTTCAATTCGATTAGTGTTTAGTTTAATTCCTGCCATAGAAGACCACATTTAGTGTGTGAATTTAGTTGATCCCCAAGTGTTTCATATGTAGTATCATTTCTGAATTTTCTTTTGTTGAGCTTAGGTTTCTGCAATCCAGCTTGAGTATCACTTTCATGTCAGCAGGTTTCATGTCTCCAGTTCTAAAAATTGTGTCAAGTATTATAAGCTCTTTTGAATCTTCCATGAAGTTAGATGTAGGCACTCGCTTTCAGTCGGTTTTTGGACTCTGAATTTAATTTGTTGCAGTATTATTGCATTCAGATCCTGCAATCCTGCACTCAGGTTCTGCTCCGAATTGTTGCTGCAATTCAATGACAGTTTCTGCAGAATATGAATTGTTTCTGAGCTGACTAGTGTAATTTCTGAGCATAAATACCTTGTAGCAATGAATTGATTCTGAATTCAGGTTTCTACAGTCTGAAGTTTTTGCATTCGAATTGATGCATTCATGGACAGTCCGAATTTTTGCAGTTTCTGCAGAATTTTTGCTGTCCTAATTCTGCAGTCTGAATTCTGCAGTCTAAATCCATTTCTGAACTACTCCATTAAATTTTGAATTTCTTCACTCAATCCATTTCTGAGCACTTCACTATGAGCTTGATTTCCAAACTGAATTTGACTAACTGAATCTGAATTGTCAGTTATGATCTTTGCACTTAGTATAAGTTTTTTTTTGGCACATGAGTTTGTTCCATTTGAGTATCAAGTTGTCTCATTGTTGTGTTTTGTATCAAGTGAATGCTTTGGTTTTGAGAGGTAATTCCTGAAGATCAATACAAGTTGTGGTGTACTCTTACAATTTGAATTCATATTTGTTTTCCAAATTCGGTCAAGTTTCATTGGTTTGATTAAGTTGTTTAGTGGATAAGCTCATCAATTGTCATTACTTGGTTTAAGTTTGCTGGGTTAAGTTTCTTCCTTTTCTTTGTACTTTTCCATTTCTATTTGAAACCAAATCCAATTCACATTCGAAACCCAAAATTCATAATCGACACATAAATACAAGCTCGAATCACACAACGTCAACTAGTCCCGAGAAAAAATACGACCTGTGGCCCCTTTACTACGTTTTCATATTATGATTGCAAAAAGGGTTTCCAGCATTTTATAAATTCTAAATTCTGATGAACTCACACATTTCGTGACAACTTAATCTAGTAATTCGGGTTTCATCAGGGATCAGGTGTCTAAGGTTAAGGGGGATTAGTTAGTTTCTTGGCGATGTTATAGTGGGGAAGTTAGAACAGACGCTCGTAAGATTATGAAGACCTATGAGGCCTTGCAGATCGACTTAACTAATCCCCAGATGAAAGAAGAAGCCAAGGAAAAACGCAGGACAGTGGAGCGCGAGGAAGTCCAGATCCATCCTCGTCAGCATGGAGGAGTTATAAGAATCTCTGCAGACTTGAGCCCTGAACTCAGAGTCAGGTGGATCAACTGCTTGGTCAGTCATTACGACGTATTCACATGAGTTACGGACGAGATCAAAGGAGTTCCTCCTGCTCTGGCTACTCATAGATTGCACATCGCTCCAAGAGTCCGACTAGTAAAGCAAAGGCGAAGACACTTTGTCCCAAATAATCACAGAAGAGGCGGCGAAGTTGCTGAAGGCAGGGCACATTCGGGAAGTACAATTCCCAACCTGACTGGTAAATGTTGTATTGGTCCCTAAGCCCGGGGAGAAATGACGGGTTTGTATTGATTTTCGAGATTTAAATAAAACATGTACTAAAGACTGCTACCATTTGCCTCTCATCGATCAGCTAGTAGATTCAACCTCCGGTTGTGAGTTTATCTCAATGTTAGATGCGTATCAGGGATATCACCAGATCCCTCTTGCCCCAGAAGATCAGGAGAAAGTAAGTTTTGTAACCGCCAATGACACCTACTGCTACAATGTCATGCCATTCGGATTAAGGAATGCGGGAGCAACCTATCAACAGATGATGGACAAGGTGTTTCGACATCAGATTAGTCGAAATATCGTGGTTTACGTTGACATGATTGCCGATCTAGAGGAGACGCTCGTCACCCTGAGAGCTAACAGACTAAAACTGAATCCAACCAAGTGTTTGTTCGAGTTGAAAAGTAGGTGTTTCCTCGGGTACATGATGATAGAGAGAGGAATTGAAGTGAATGCTGAGAAGGTGCAGGTTATCAATGCTTTATTTCTGTCCTAGTTGATCCTGATTCGACATTAGAAGTATATTGATTGTTCCCTAATAACCGAATACTTTTTTCTGTAAATACTGCATATTTGATTCCATCCATAAATCCATTTAATTCCCTATGAGTTCCAGTATCGATAAGAATTCTAGTTCTTACTAATAAGACTAGTAGTCTTTACTAGTGCCAAAGGATAAAAATGGGGCGTAGCCAAGCGGTAAGGCAGCGGGTTTTGGTCCCGTTACTCGGAGGTTCGAATCCTTCCGTCCCAGATCCTATCTATCAGAAACAGAAGATAGGATCACACTGTATCCCACATAAAAATCCCACATAAAACAAAAAATCTTCTTAAATATGTCGTTACCAAGCAATCTCAAAGAAGTTCAACGGCTTAATGGAATGATCACAACTCTATCCAGGTTCATATCTTGGTTAGCCTACAAGACTCTGCCTTTCTTCAAAATTTTGAAGAAAACAGTCAAATTTGAATGGGATGATTAATGCGAGAAGGCCTTCATGGAGCTGAAGACATACTTATCTGAGCTTCCTATATTATACAAATCACTAGAAGGGGAGACTTTTTTGTCTACCTATCTGTAGCCAAGCGGGTTGTGGGTTCAATACTTATTCGAGAAGAAGGTAACTTCCAATATCCTATCTATTTTTTCAATCATCTCCTTAGAGAAGTAGAGATTCGGTACACCACGCTGGAGAGGCTAGCGTATACGTTGGAGAAGCTAGCATATGTGCTAGTCTTAACGGCGCGAAGGTTGAGGCCTTACTTCCTAGCACATCCTATCATTGTATTCACTAATAGCCCGCTCGGGCGTGTCCTTATAAATCCTGAAGCAATTGGGTGATTAATCAAGTAGACTGCCGAGTTAAGTGAATATGGGATTGAACGACTATCAAGGCTCATGCTTTGGCTTATTTCATGCTCGAAACGGTTTCAGTTCCGGAATCCGAGGAAGTCTGGAAGATTTATGTTGATGGCTCGTCTAATCAAAAATCAAGCGGGGTGGGTGTTCTAATGATATCTCATCGAGAAGATGTATTGCAGTTATCTATACGTCTCAATTTCTAGACTACCAACAATGAAGCGAGTATGAAGCAATACTGGCCAGGTTGTAGGCTGCTAGGTATGGTGGAGCGTCCGGATTATATTATATTATGATTCTCAGCTTGTGGCTCAACAACTCGAAGGGAATTTTGAGGTTCGTAATGAGCAGTTGCAAAAGTATGTAACAACATATAATCACCTGAAAACTACCTTTTTGGAAGTTACGTTGCGGAAAATCTCCCGAGAGGATAATGTTAAGGCCGATGAAATGGCCAATATAAGTTCCTTAGCATTATGGACCATGGATGAGCCTACGATTAAGGGAGGAATAGTGGCTCAGTTTGGCGGAGAACTTGCTGACACTATATTACTTGATTGAAGAGAAACTTATGTATCGTTCCTTCGCGATCGAACAGTACCTGAAGACCATAATCAAGTGCGACTCTTTAAGCGTAGGGTTGGTCAGTTCACGTTGGTCGGGGAATGCATAAAAGACCATTTGCCCAACCATTACTCAAGTGTACCCAAAAGGCGTTGAGTATATCATGCGGGAAGTTCATAAAGACATATGCGAGAGTCATATTGGCGGGTTGTCGATGGCTAGGAAGATTATTCTAGCGAGATATTTTTGGCCCACATTGCAGGCAGATGCTAACAAGTTTGTCGTCAGATGTGAAGCTTGTCAAAAGCATCAGCATATTGCTCGCCGTGCAACTGAACTACTTCGAGCTTCTACAGTCTCTTGTCCCTTCGATCAATGGGGGATGGACATAGTAGGCCCTTTTCCGACGGGGCCACAGCAAAAGTTCCTATTCGTACTACCCAAATTTCTGATAGGGCCACATCCCTATTACTTCTCCAAATGGGATGAAGCTGAGCCACTCGCCTAAATTACTGAGGCTGCCGTGATGAAAAACCTGTGGAAGGATATCGTCTGTAAGTATGGAATTCCTCATATATTGGTGTCGGATAATGGCAAAAAATTTTTGATCGCAAGCTCAAAAAATGATGTGAAGGGCTAAGTATTCGTCAGGCCTTCGCTTCAATCGCCTACCCACAAAGTAACGACCAGGTCGAAGTTGTCAATCGAGAAATAATCAGAGGGCTTAAGATAAAGCTGGAACGTGTCGGAGGGAGTTAGGTCGAAGAACTCTCGAGTATCCTATGGTCCTATCGCACAACTCCCAAAGAGGGGACCGAGCAGAGTCCCTTTCATCTGGTTTATGGCGCAGAGGTTGTGATCCTTGTTGAGATAGGTGACGAATCAACTCGTCGACAACTTTATAACAAGGAGAATAACGACAGGAGCGACTGCTCGACTTAGACTTGGTTACGGAGGTGCGCGACAAAGCGGCTACCTGACTAGCTGCATACCGCCAGCGCATGTGACAAGTCTATAACCGCCGAGTAATCCCCCAAACTTTCCAGGTTGGGGATCGGGTATAAAAAAGAATCAAGTCTATCGGCGACGTCGGAAAGCTCGAACCACAATGGAGTGGGTCTTACACGATTGTCGAAAAACTCACAGGTGACAGTTATTATTTGCAGGTTAGATAGACCATGAAAGGCAAGTAACCTCCAACCCTACCGTGCCCAATAAGCTCGGTTGTAAAATACTTTTGCTTGTACATGTATTTGTATTCTCTTGGAGCTTGGTCAATCAAATGAACAGGAAAAATGTCAGTCATAAGCCCAATGGAAGCATGTTGCCGCAAGTTCCTACCAGCTTGTGGCGCCGAGGAGGCCCAAGCTATGTAGACCTGGTTGAGGTGTTGAGGATGCCCGGCTAAGAGCAGTCGAAGTTCCTACCAACTTGTGGTGCCGAGGATGCCCAAGTTGTGTAGACCTGACCGAGGTGTTGAGGATGCCCAGCCGAGAGCAGCCCGAGTTCCTACCAACTTGTGGCGCCGAGGATGCCCAAGCTGTGTATACTGATCAAGGTGATGCGGATGTCCAGCCGAGAGCAGCCAAGTTCCTACCAACTTGTCGTGCTGAGAATGCCCGGCCAGGAACAACCTGAGTTCCTACCAACTTGTGGTGCCGAGGATGCCCAAGCTGTGTACACCTAGCCGAGGTGCTGAGGATGCCCGACGGGGAACAACCCGAGTTCCTACCAGCTTGTGGCGCCGAGGATGCCCAAGCTGTGTACACCTAGCCGAGGTGCTGAGGATGCCTGGTCGGGAGCAGCCTGAGTTCCTACCAGCTTATGGTGCCGAGGATGCCCAAGCTATGTAGACCTGACCGAGGTGCTGAGGATGCCCGGTCAGGAGCAACCCGAGTTCCTACCAGCCTGTGGCGTCAAGGATACAAGCTGTGTAGACCTGACCGAGGTGTTGAGGATGCCCGGCCGGGAGCAACCTGAGTTCCTACCAGCTTGTGGCGTCTGGATGCCCAAGCTGTGTAGACCTGGCCGAGGTGCTGAAGACGTCCGGTCGAGAGTAGCCGACGAAGCCCAACTTGTGGTACCGAGGATGCCCAAGTTGTGTAGACCTGGCCGAGGTGCTGAGGATGCCCGGCCGAAAGGAGCCCAAGTTCCTACCAACTTGTGGTGCCGAGAATGCCTAAGTTGTGTAGACATGACCGAGATGCTGAGGATGTCCGACCGGGAGCAGCCCGAGTTCCTACCAGCTTGTGGAGCCGAGGATGCCCAAGCTGTGTAGACCTGACAGGTGTTGAGGATGCCCGGGCGAGAGCAGCCCGAGTTCCTACCAGCATGTGACACCGAAGATGCCCAAGTTGTTTAGACCTGGCCGAGATGTTGAGGATGTCCGGCCGGGAGCAGCCCGAGTTCGTACCTGCTTGTGGTGCCGAGGATGCCCAAGCTGTGTAGACATGGTCGTGGCGCTGACGATGCCTGGTCGGGAGAAATCGAAGTCCTTGCCAGCGCACAGTCGCCAAAGATACTCCAGCGATTTAACCCTCCCAGCGTAAAAAGTGATTATCGGGCATGGGGTGGATAGCTGGCATGGAAGTAGTGCTCGGCAAGGAGTGAGTTGGCGTTAGCACGGGTAAAAAACTTTTTGGGAAGTTATACTTCCAGATGATGAAGGTGAGATCCCAGCGAATAGGATGTAGAAGAAAGCAAGTTACATTCAGAAGCCAAAATACGAAATATATTACACAAGGCAAATTATAGGCAAAATACATATCATGACACACGAGGCAAAATATATTCATTCAGATAGTAAAATAAAGACACAAGGTTTACAATCATAAATGCTTTGAGAAATCTCCCGACAACCAAATGAGAAAGAAGATTACATTAGAATTCTTTCTCTTCCGCGGACAATTTCTCCTAGGCTTAGCCGACGCTAAGGAAGTTCAGGTCAACACCTGAGTTCAGTACCTCGACTCGCTAGATCTGCTGAATAGCTCTGATGAAACTCTGCTTGAGCCACTTCAGCACTTGGTCAGCCATGATGTCACCGAACTTCTCGAACGGGAGGAACTTGGCATTGACCGCAGCTTTTATCTCGGGCTGACAGGCTTCTTCGCTAGCTTGATAACTCTATAGATTTTTGAAGACTCGATCCCGATTAGCACATTTCCTCTGCATCGACCAGCGCCCGGTCTCGGGCCACGAGATCCCATTCAAGTTGCTCCTGAGTCGTTGTCAAGCGGGACTCAGCATGGGAGAGGGTCTCCTGTAGGTCAGATATGTAAGCAGCGCAGCTCGTAGCCTTGTCTCGTCCTTGGATATTTTTTCCGTCTGCTCATTGATCTGGTCGTTGAGTTACTCCTTGGACGACTCGAGGAGGCGAATGTCTTCTAGCAGTTTGGCCTCACGGGTCTGCAGTTACTCCTTATCCCATGTTAGTTGAGCCGCCTCCGTCGAAAGAGATTTGGTTCTCTCCGTCAAGAGGCGTTTCTGGTGTCGGACGCTATTCAAAGTTGATTCCAAAGCCCGGGAGTTGTCCGCGGAATGCTCAAGTTTGGCACGGAGGTCTCTGGTGACCTCGGCCTGTATCAGGCCCTCTCGTTTGATCCGCCAGACCTTGGCCTCGAGCTCAGCTACCCTCTATTGCCGCACTTCTGTCTCGCGCTCGGAAGCATCGCAACCAAGAAGCAGGCATTCGGAAGTGGCCTAATAAGGGAAGCAGTAAGAATTAAAAAACAAAAATAATAAGGATAGGCGAAGTTATACCTTCAGGAGGGACTCGTATAGCCGGGCGATCACTCCGGCTGAAGTCACCTCCTTGAGAGAGGTGATACACTCCTCGGTACGCTCCCTCGTCGCCTCCCGACTTCTCGGAGAAGGTATGCCTGAAGTAGCTTCAGAGCGGCAGGCGGAGACAAGTCTCCTCGACAGGTATGACGAGGGCCCCGGAGGACTGTCATCCGTGCTGATATCTCTTCTGAAGATTGACTCCCCCGGGACAGCTCCCTAATTTGTATGTGCTAGCGGCCAATCCTAGCCGCCTTTTCAGCGGCCTATACCTTCCTGTGGAGGCGGGTGCTCGTAGGCTCCGGTTCTTCAAACGTGACCATCTTGCCCTTGTGACTGAGGGCCTTTGGTGAAGGAGGAATGGATTGTGCTTCCCCAGTTGGTGGCTCAGTTTCCTTCTCGGACTCCGCAGCAGTCGAGGCCGCCCCCCTTCGACGCTTAGAAAGAGGAACGAGATCCTCCCGACGCTCAGGAATGCTGTGGTGAGCTCAGTTCGATCGGGGTTTCCTCTTCTGAAGGGCGGGAGCTGGTGCGGGCCTTTGAAGGACGCGGGCGGTTCATTCTCCTCCTCGACTGGAAGGATACGAAGTCTTCGTCAAGGAGGCGAGGGACTTACTCCTCGAGCCTGCTCCACCTCTGATACAGGGACCAGCGCTAGTTGCACATCAGCCCCTTGGCAAGGGTGCAGGAGGGGTCGACCTCCTGAGTAGTGGACAGCTCTGCGACGAGAGATTCTTGAATTTGAGTCTTCTCAGAGTCTCCAGTAGACTCAGAAGGTGGGTTCCTATGAACTTGAGAAGGAGTCCCACTTAAGAAGCTTGCTCATGGATCGGGCGAGCATAGTGGCTACTACAAGAAAGGCAAAAGAATATCAGTTAGTATAATAGGCATTTAATAAAATAACAAACTTACTGAGGTCACGATCAAGGCTGGTGGCCTTGGGACTAATCTCAGCCCTATAAAGAAGCCCTTCGTAGGGACCATGTCTGGGTCATGGAACTCCATTCTGGCCAAGATGCTTTTGGCTCGCTGGTACCCCTGGTCATGTTGGAAGTCGCCTAGCTCCGGGGGAGAGGCAGGTCTTCCGCCAATGAGTCGGGGAGAAAGTGTGCTCGGGAGTCTGATAAAAAAGAATAGCCCTTTCCATCCCTTGTGTGAAGAAGGGAGACCACCTATGAATCTGTGGCTAGCTCGTGCTGCGAAACTAAAAGCCCTCTAGATGCGAGGCTCGGAAGGAAAAAATAATGAAAGAAACGAGGGGCTAAGGGTATCCCAAACAACTTGAATAGAAGGAATGTCCCGCTCATCTAAGCAAAGGCATTCAGAGCCATCTGTTGAAAAGGAATGTCAAAGTACTGAGATATGCCATGAAGAAAGGGAGGATTGGAAAGCGGAGACCGAATTCTATTTGACCTAGGAAAAAAGTGTAAAACCCTGGAGGAGATTCTACGAAAGATTGATCAAGCCTAGGTACGCTAACTTCAAAATCTGTCAGGATACCATAAGCTTCACAGGCAACCTGCAAGACTTTGGGCTTAACCCTCGATGAGGTGGCCTCATACCATTCCGACTGATAAGCCTGTTCCTTCGATTTCCACTCGGCTTCCCCCTTCCTACTCTTTCCTTTCTTTCCCTTTGCCCTTCCACTCTTGCCCATGGCTCTAAGGAAGAGGTGTGGAAGATTGAAGAGGAAGAAGAGGAGGATGTTTTAATAAAACTTACACTGAAAGAGACTTTAACGAAAGGAAGCAGAGGTAACGAGCTCCGATGGTCGGCGGTGCAAGAAGGCGGATGGCCATCTTCGCTTCCCCTTTTATAGGGGGCAGTGGCGATGCAAGAGGGCGGATGCACGACGTGTGGATGAGGTTTAGTCGTGGATCTCAAAGCGTGCAGTTCATTATAGCCGCCGGTTGGTATGCCTCGACTAAGCACATCGAGAGAAGGACGCTTCGAGGGGATCCTACCGCGTGGCGACATTTTGTTCGCAGAAAAGATTTCTCGACATTAATACACCCCATGCGCTCTTAATGAATGATTGACAGTTATCATCGCAGGGCATTGGAACTCGTGAAACTTCGACGAGTCCTGGCGCGAATGTTTGGATTCCTAGGATCCATAAAGTTGTTAAGGAATGAGAAATGTTAACTGCACATTCTATCTACAATTCTCTCTCGACTAATCAGTCAGACAAACTTCCTTCGATTAGACTTAAAGGGGAGACTTGTGATCAGGATAAGTAGCCCAAGGTGAACACGTGACGTGAGAAGGCTGCGTGTCATGGCTAGGAAGGAGAGAAGTGCTTGAGAGAGTCCCGAGGTCAACTCGGGAGAGAAGTGTCCGAGACAAGCTCAGGCACTATGTGTCCCGAGACCAGCTCGAGAAAGAGTCCCCGAGACCAACTCGGGAGAGAAATGCTGAAACCAGATCGGGAGAGAGTGCTTGAGACCAACTCGGGGGAGAAGCACCCGAGACCAACTCAAGAGAGGTGTGCCCGAGATCAACTCGGGCACTGAAAGTTCCCGAGCTCAACTCAGAGGGCGGAGCCCGAGACCAGCTCGGGAGAGAGAGAGAGAGAGGACAAATGAGGAGAAGTTTACCGTTAACGACGACAAGTGATGACAGTTTCAAGTGCCTCCTCTGTGAATAGGAAAATTGGAAGTAATTATGACCCGCAACGCATGATTTAATGTGCACAACAATCGTTACCAATAAATAGCTCCCAGTGAACGACAGCAAGGAGGTAACCACAAACCAGGAGGCGTGGGAACGGGGAAGGCGGTTACAGGAGTGGAGCATCTGAGGAGGGGAAGGATTATAAGGTGCTTCGGCATCTAGGTAAGGGGACTCCTTGAACTTAGGAATGAATTCTTTTGCTCCCTCCCATCTGCTAGTAATCTGACTCGAGCTCGAAGGCCGGAACTCCTTCTGGTGTATCCTTTTAACGCTCGTGTTAATCTCGCAGGCGCAGACATCTTCCTTTGTCATCACTCAAGGCTACACCACGGTGACTTGTCGTCTACGTCATTCACTTCCAGAACATCATCAGATCAATCCTTGCAGATAAAAGGAAGGAATTTCTATATAGCATTACAAAAAACCAATGTATTAAGTGACCTTTTAACATTTCTTTCTTTATGCACGCATACAAATTCATGCAGCGTCTCTGGGGCCGGTGGTCACAAACGAGAGTTCAAGACCCAACA
The DNA here is from genome assembly GCA_024364735.1 of Boesenbergia rotunda. Lineage (NCBI taxonomy): Eukaryota > Viridiplantae > Streptophyta > Magnoliopsida > Zingiberales > Zingiberaceae > Boesenbergia > Boesenbergia rotunda. Next base: position 22,259 of record JAGFNQ010001948.1, on the reverse strand, counting down.
GACAAACAACAAAATAAGTAGAATGATGATAACTACATGAGAAAAAAAACAATTACATTTTTACAAAGACAACCCTGACCATTGCTAGACGAAAAAGGGAGGAATTTACCCGGAATCTGGTCCATCACAACTGCTGCCTCTTGTCAAAATGCTTTACCCCAGGTTCATGTTCAAGGACTTGAAATCTAGTCCATCACAACTTCATTGTCACCTTTCTGATCCATAGCACGCCCACTCAATCTTTAAAAGAAAAAGCCAAAAGCAACCTATTTCATCTTTTGCCCTTTAGAACTAACCAATATTCTTAGCAACGTATATCAATTTTGATCTGCTACTTTAATGTCATGTTAAAATTAATGATCATTAATCCCAAACTTGAGCCTGTTAGGAAAATAACCAATCTTTATGTTTACATCTAAAGTGCTTCATCTTGACAAACCCACAACTTCCATGTGTAAGATACGAGCCAGCTCATCACTTTAAGAAGTCGACTAGCTGTAACATCATTTAGATTTGAGGACTCTCTTTTCTCTGCAAATGACTTCAAATCCAGCTAAGACGGGGATAAGAAAACCTCTCAAGGTATTGATATTTGATGACCTTTGGTGAGAGTGAAAATGCTCCAAGTATGTTAAGGCACTAGAATTGATGGGAAAAAGTTGGAGGCAAACTTAATGGAACAAACTATGAGACCATAAAAGCAAATTCTCTGATGTCATTGTGAATGAACATCATTGTCAGAACTAGATCAGTTTTAACAACTATGGAAACACACTGCAGTTGCAATCATGGGGACAGACACACAACCATTGTTGACTTGCAACGGAATGTTATTAGTAATACTCATTACTAGACTCACTAATCCCTCAACCAATCTGCTATACTCCTACTTGATAGGAAGAAATCCACTGGACTTGATGGCCTTACCGAGTCCTACTTAGGGATGACAATACGTCGGATTCGAATAGAATTCTATATCCTTCGTATTCATATCCATCGAGTATCAGATATTCATCCTCATACCTATACCCATTAAAGGATCGAATATCTTCTATACTAATAAATTTTTCTTATTTCTATTCAACTAATATCATTCAACAAAAACATATTAAAACTAATATCATATTAAATATATATATATAATTAAAAAAATAAATTAAACATTAATAATCTACTTTTAACATCAACAAAAATAGTTAGTGGGTTTAGGAAAAGAAAATTTTCTTATATATACATATTATTTAATCGGGTATTCAGGTTGGATATTGAGTATTGGTAGTCCCTCCATATCCTCTTCTATTCGGGTCGGATGTCGGATCCTCCATTCAGATTGAAAAAAATTATCATCCTTAATCCTATTGAGATTTTGAGACACCTTCCGCAAACTTCTCCAAGCTAGTTTTATGCTTATTAATAATGTTAATCAGTGAATTTTAGGAAGCTCAGTTTTCACATTAGCAAGAGGGATGATTACTACACAGACAATGACCATATATATCATGGCACACCACCGGGCTCCATACTTGCTAAAAAACGGGCACCCAACATACTCAGCCAACACGGTTGATAGTACAATTATAAATAAAGAAACACCGTAACTACGCAGAAAGGAAATCACATAATTTCAATAAAACTTATTTAACTTAGCAAATAACTCTGAATAAAGACACATATACCACCAATATACTCACAAAATCTACAAAGACATAACCACCACTGAAAATTTACTGAAGTAAATACAAGTCTACTAAAGAAAATACGAAATTAATAAAAAATACTCAACGCTGAGCAACTAGCAGCTGGATCTTTTCCTGACTTCACAAGTTCCAACTTTCAACTATCTAAAACAAAAATAAAAGTAAGGGGTGGTGAGTCCGGACGGACTCTACGGTATAACAGAAAGATAAAAGCATGGTATAAACAGAATATAACAAGCCGGAAGAACCAACAATATATAATCTCCGAAATAGAGCAAAATCTAAACATAATAATTGTATCAGAAACCTCTAAGATAAGCCTACTCGTACTACGAAGCCGATCCAGATCATATAACAAGTGTAAATCACAATCATATATGCATATCAAATAAATGTAGCAATCATAGCTCAAACAAATACAGCAAATAAACAAAATGCACTATGCATCATATGCACATAATGACATGTGTCACCTCTACACACAGTCTAACAACCATCACATCACATCTATGTGGCCGAGTGAGCGGGGTTGTGACAACTATACACACTCCAATTATCATGCTCCGAGTGGCTGAGCAGACAAGATGATGGAGAGCACAATCGCTCTAGACTGCAGGAGAAGGGGGAGCACAACGCTCTATAACACCCCAGAGCACAACTGCTTGACTACAATTCCAACATCCACTACCCGTGAGTGGTTAAGCGTAGCACAACAGGACCGCTGCTTGCACTACCACTACTCTGAGTAGTTAAGTGGCAGAAACTATATAACTGACGATGGATTAACCACAAGGGTGTCGACAATCGTCAGCATGCAACTATGCAGAAATAGTGCATGTTACTAATATACATAACCTCAACCAAGTCAACAACCATGCAATAATCTTGATACACATGTATCCAACCAATAACTCGATCAATAAACATGCAACTAATTTACTAAGTAGGGTATATCTAATGTCAACCAAATCCTAGATATGTTTAATGATCATTTTTAAGTACTCACGTATAGACGGTACTTTTTAGATCAGGAAATCAACAGATAAGACTGTATAAACATGATTTTGATCAACTCAAAGATCAAGCAACCAAACTATCAAGCAATGATATCAAACTAAAGAGAGTCAAGATAAGGCAGTCTACTCAGAAATAAAATTAAGTTCAATAAATTACAGAATACAAAGAAGAAGTACTCACCTCGTAATGTAATGTGTATCTGAAAGAACCCCCGAAATCGAGCACATGTAAACGATCAACTGTACGAATCCGAATCAAAGTTATGTGTCAAGGACAAAGTTAATCTATTTATACAATTCATAAAATGACTAAATTAACTACAAACATAATTCGGATTAACCCTAAGTGCACACTGCTTAATTAAATCGTAACTTTGGGTTCCTTCTTAACATACACTCAACCACATCGAATTCAAATGGAAGGTCTGTGACATAAGTTCCATACTCATGTCATTAGCATAACCTAACATGTAGCTAACCTAACACCACAAGCTTTCAGACACAAAACCTCAGCAATGCCAAATTCCACCAACAAACACAGATCTAACAAATTAAGACCCATAAAAAAAATACACAAGATCAACACCATCTCTAAATCATTCTACTGCAACAAATCCCCAAAATGATCAACACTAAACCCATCCCAACAATCCTCATAATTTAGGACCTCATTCATGGCAACAACAAACATTCAGTGGTTTACACATCTAAATGCCAACTTAATAACAACCTTTGCCCAAATTTATTCAATCAACAGTGAACTATTAGCATGCTTATGTGATCGACAATCACAAGAACAGGTTTGAGCTAATACAACCTTAATCTGAGTGTAATGGAAACCCTAATCCACAGTGATCAACCCTTGAAACTCAAAGTACTTCTTTGTAGAAGATCAGAGGAATGTTGCGACAAAGCTTCGGTTCGAGCCTCACCAATCGGTGATCGAATAAAGAGGTGGCAATCGGAAAAATAGAAAAACAAAAAAAAAAAACAAACCACCAAAACACATCTCATGCTTACCCATCGCCTGAGAGGAGGAGAAGAAGAAGCTTCTGAGTCTTGGTCACGTGGAGAAGGGAGAGGTAGCGAACAGGGAGGTTGCGACGCAAATGTCACTCAGTCGGCATCCAGGTCTGGTAATAAAAGAGCCGATCGGCCGGCAATGGGGTTCTCGATAGCCGGCGTGAGGTCGTCCGACCGTGTCGTGCGCGACTGGGGAAAGAGGGGTCGGCATCGGGCAGTTGGCAAAGCGGTGAAGAGGAGGGAAGAAATAGGTTTTATAAGTTAAATGCAACTTTGCAAAAAAGCTCTCCACATCCAGATTATTCAAACCCTAACTCTAATTTTGAAATTTACACGTTTAAACCCTCAAATTTTCCATATTTATCATAAACTCTACTTTTCAATATTACAACTCACCCTTTATGTTTTGTTTTTAAGCATTTACACTCTTTAGTCGGATTTAACACATGGATTAACACATAAGTTGCTACAAAGAGAAGGTGACTTTGGTATATAAAACAAACCATCTGGGAGAAAATTTCTGATGGAAAATTGGTTGTGGGAATAAGATGCTATGATGCAAAGTTACCGTCCTCGGGCTATGATGCAGCGGTAGGACGACTAATCGCTATCCAGATATCTGCAGTTCGATCCCTAGCTACGACATATTTTGTAGAAATTTTTCCTTCAAATGTGGCGTGAACCATGGGACGCTAAGCTTCTAGACCGCCCATCACGAGCCCTTCCCGATTTACCCTGGTGACCGGTTGGAAACTTCGTGGAGCCGGACCGGTCACTCCAAATTCATCTGCTATTTGGTCCAACATTTATGATGCAAAGTTATACCGCTAACTGTGTTGGGCAAGAGTTGATCAACTACTTGTCCCCGGCAAAAGTATTCACTCACTTGCCTTGTAATTGTATTCCAATCAACCTCTGAACTTTCTATTTCCTCGAATTAGACACCAACTTTGATATCTTTGCTCAATTCTGGCTCATTAAATAAGATTTTTTAGGTTACAGCAGTATAGAAACATTGGGCTTCAATTACATTATCAATTGTTAGAATAGTTATCCTTTTAATGAAAATTTTATAGCCGTACAATATATTCGAGCTAGCCAACTATCTAAACTCTATGGTACTGAAGTTAATGCATGATTTGCTTAGTATAGGGTTCATAAAAATGAAATAACACAAACTTGATGAAAGAGAAGAAAAAGGACAATGAACAAAGGCTGGTTAATATCTTCTGGACGTATGCATCAAACTTAGAAATGTCACCCCTCTTGATTGCCAATGCACACCTGAACCTGCATCATATGGTGCTTATTGACTTTCTCCATTAATTCAATTAGTACGAAGCTTATAGATTTTCCATTAATTACTATCTAAATTATGTCTAATATATAATTCAGCTCCAGTAGCTTAGACATAAAAAAAAGTTTCTTACCCATGACCAAGTTCTTGACACTACCATCAATTTTCCCAAATGTTAACTTATGTGATTAAGCTGGCCTCACCTAGTTTGATAAGATTTAGTTGTTGTTTACCGTCATTTTATGTGGTTACTCTAGGAAATCAAGTCTCTCTCTCTCTCTCTCCTTTTTATGTTTCATTGGATCATGTACATAATCATGTAGATCATATAATTCATAAGATAGTTTAAGTTAAACAAGAACACAACCAAGGTTTTTTTTTTGGTTTCATTCAAATAAATGTTGCTAGACAAGAGGAAATTAATAGCAGTAAAACTAACACATTATATATGAAAAGATCAACTATTGTAATGGGATTATTCAGGAGCAAATTCTCCCAAAATCTGAATGGATGAAAAGAGAAATAAAGGCAACGCTAATTGTTGCTGACGTCAATGCATTTTTACCATAACCCTTCAAATTACAATTCATTCAGTAAGAAATTTTTTCTCAGACACCCCATTTGGAAAGTTTGTAAGTGATGGAATTGAATTGAATTCTATCAAGAATTGAATTCCAACGGGAATTGAATTGAATTCTTATGTTTGGAATGAGCCGGTAAATAAAGGAATTGAATTCAATTCCTTTGTTTGGAATGAGTCTAAAATTAAATGAATTTGATTACTTTTACTATTTTACCTTTCCTTGATAGGTTAGGAATCAAACATTATATTTATGTGAGGTTACTTTAGTATTTTTATTTTTTAGAATTCAATTCCCACACCAAATCATACCTATTTTGGTCTGATTTCAATTCCTTAGTTTTGTTGGATTTCAATTCCCATGAGAATTTAATTCCTTCACTTAAGTTGTTTTCAAATCATGAAATTCAATTCAATTCTTGGATGGAATTGAATTTCATGGTCCAAACAGGGTGTGAAGGAACAACTTATCAATTATCGTACAACAAAGTGAATGTATTAAATGATTAATCTAGTTTTACAATCAAAATCTAAACAAATGTTATCTGTCACAATTTATCAGCAAAAATAATACAATAATCCATCACTACTTTGATTAAAAAATATTAAATTAAAGACAAGTCTTACTCTCTTAATCCATAAGCATACAACTTTGTTGATGCTCTGAAAGGTGGCCTCGTATTTTCTGCATAGGCTTTTGGAATTTCCAATTCTTGTTTACTAGGAAAAGGAGGGCATCCTTCAATCATCTAGAAAAGACCAATGGTAAAGAATTAAACATGTTATATGCCTCCTGGAGTGTGTCTTCTAACTAGTCCTGATACCATTTGACTACGCATGGTTACCTGCCTCCATTAACAGTCTTGTGAACGAGAAGAATTTTTGAAGAACGAGAACTCTATAATTGGTTGAATGAAATAATAATGAGATATGATGACTGGTTTGGTTTATAGGTTTTATAATGGCCCCATCTCGCAGATAGTGGCAAAATAAATTAGGTGTGTTAAAAATAGAATGTGGGAACAAATTTATATTGACAACTTTTAAAAAGAGTTTATTTGAATACTAGCATCACAGAGCTATATTTTCAAAAGGGTGATGGCTCAACAACTTTACAGGGCATATTTACTTTCAAAGAGATTAAACTTAAAGAAATGAAAGTGAGTATTTACCTCTTGTAAAATCAAAGAAAATGGGAAGGCGTCCACTTTTGTATTGTACTCATTGAAATAAATTTCAGGCGGCATACACCAGCCTGCATGTAGCAAGTCACAGTATAAAAAAGAACTATAAACTAAAATTTTAAGAGTAGAATGATGCAACAAGGTGGTGCTTTCAAATGGACGTGAACCAACTAGACCTGTTATTTAGTTTTGCCTGTATTCATTTGGTAATATCAATGTTTAAAATACCATCCCATATCCAAGTTTTGGCCTTCAAATGGAACAATCCAGCCATTTGGTAATATCAATGTTTAAAATACCATCCCATATCCAAGATTTGGCCTTCAAATGGAACAATCCAGTTTAAGTACCATGTCAATACTTAGCAAGTTTGACACACTACAAAGTATTTCAAAAGCAACTCAAATGAGCTCATCTATGAGCTCACTTTTAATGTTTCTACCAAGAGATAATCTTTTCCATTTTGTGTGTCATCCTACCACCACCATCGCTTCCACCACTTTTTTCTAGTGCTCCCATTGAAGACCTGCACTTAATTTCATGATTTTGAGTCCTTTGACTTACCCACTTATTGCTAGGCTATTCCATAAATATCACAGCTTATTCCCAGAAACTCTGCATAAACCAATTTTCTTTTCAATTTTTGAGTGTCCTTTCTTGTCCTTGTTAAGCGCCACCTATTTTCATCCTTCCTATCTTCCATAGAGAAAGAGAGTAATTAGTAATTATGCCACTGGACAGGAGAAGACAAAAGTTGAAAATTAATTTTGATTTTTTTTTTTTTTGACAAAATTAGATTACCAGCACTTGTAGGAGACTAGGAGAGGATTCCAAATTTTCTTAATTATATTACATATCTTAGCTTAATGGTTGTGTTATATGAGTAACGTCATATGATAAAGATATTTTTTTTCTTCAGAAATTTATAGGGTCACAGTGATTTGAAGATATGAAATTTGTGATCATTATCTCTTTGTGCAGGTCCCTCCTTAGAAATAGGATTTTTTGCACGATTCCTAAGGTGTTGGGAGGCTTGATCACCCTTGAAGAATTGTGATATTCTTGATTCTATCTAAAATTACTATCTGGGTTTTTGTTTCTCATAGAGTTCTTAGTCGTCATGGAACTTCATCTCACAAACAAGGTAATTGAAGGCCAATTGGAAGGATCAATACCCGCTGAACTTGAAAAACTCACCAATTTAGGACGCTTGTAAGTCTTTGTCAATATATGTTGATACTGTCGCAGAGTGAGGTGGATTCCCAAGAGTGAAGCATAACTCAAGCTGGTTACGACCTGTAAGAAAGCGACCGTTAGCAACCCGCCAAGAAAAGTGACCGGTGACCGCCGACCATCGACGGCGACCGCCGGCCGCCGACGGCGACCGCCGGCCGCCGACGGCGACCGCCGGCCGCCGACGGCGACCGCCGGCCCCCGGCGGCGACCGCCGGCCCCCGGCGGCGACCGCCGACTGCCGGCCGTCGTCGCCGGCGGCGGCGGCCGGGGACGACCGGCAACGACGGTCGGCGTCGCGGCCGATGATGACCGACAACGACGGTCGACAATCACCGCCGGCGGCCGACCATTATTCGCAGCAGACATCCGGCAACGACATCCGGCGACCACCGTCGGCGGCCGGCGACCGTGGGTACGAAAATGTATATAATATCATCTTACTTTTTTATTTTAAATTTATAAGCATATAATATTATTATACTTAAATTTAACTAAAGGGTAATATAGTAAAATATTATATTATGTCATAGACTATTACCTCTAAACAAATAAGATTTTATTTGATTACCTAAATTGAACCAAACAACCTCAGGTTATGTTTCATTCCTCATTACCTTGGTTATGTTATATTACTTGGTAATCACATAACTAAGGTTATATCTGATAACTTAAACCAAACGCACACTCATGGTTGAGACGATGTATTTTCCGAGTCAGGGAGCGCTCGGGTTTTATTAACCCGACCTGACCTGGGGTCGAGCAGCTAGGGGATTGGGAGTCCTCTGGCTCGACAGTCGGTCTCTCTTAAGGTCGTTCGCAGTGGACGGATCAGGCTACCCGACCAACTGCACACCTAGGCGATTTGGCTCGTCTGGACCTTAGGGCCCCTGATTCAATCTCCTCTCGACATGACGCAAGGCTGACCGGCCGAGTTACATGTGAGCTAGGTCGAGATCATATGCTAACACACAACCTATGCCATAGAACATCAATAAGCTCAATTTTATAATCAAAATTCCCCTATAAAGCTGGGCTTGTTTAAATTATTCAACTTATTTCTTTCCTTATAGACTTGCACGGTACCTATCTAATTAGGGAGTTGCCAGATTCAATCGGAAACCTTCAAAACCTCGCATATTTGTATGTCTCACAAAACATTTTCAATATTTTCAGGTTAGGTTGGTCTATTGTGGTTATTGCCAGATGGGATTTCTAGGGAGGTGTTGTCATCTGCTTCTACTTCCACAAAGACACTTGGTATTTCTAGGGAGGGTTCCAAAGCTATTTGTTCCAGTTTCTTCAAGGCAAAAATCAGCCTCCATTGCCTTCTTCAGCCTTTATTCAATAGTTATGATTGACTCTTCATGCATCTAGGTTTCATCAATCATTGTTTCAAGAGACCTCACCAGGGCCTACATTTTTTAAGAAACAATCACTTTTGCGTTAACAACATTAAACTAGTAAATTTAGCCACAACCCATACCCGTTTTCTTATCCAAATGCATTTAAACCCAACTAAAGATATTTTCACAAAGAAAACTATCCGAGAGACAACATAACCAAGGTTATCTCACCTTGATTCTCATTCTCATCTCTAAGCTAATCAAGAAGAACATTGTCGGAACTTTTTTATAACAGAAACCTCTATAAAAGCTTTAGTTTCATCAAATTTTTGTTGCATCTCCTGCAAGGTTGCTTGCAATTTTTCATTTTCCTGTGTCTTGGTTTCCTCAATGCCAGCCTAATAGCGAAGAGGCACCTTAAGTCAAATTTTAGAAATCATGGATCAGAAATAAATCAACATATCTTTATATGCATGGGTTTACGCATATGAACAATGTTTTCTTCAATTCTTTTATCAATATCTCTAGAAGTTGAAGCATGAGGTACATAGCCCACTAAGGAAAGGTAGAAATTCACAAGACAAATATTGCAAAAAAACAAATGGATACAAAGTTATAACACATAGAATATTGCATTTGAACTTATGACTACAAGTTAGAAGAAAGGCTTGACCCTAATTGTATTTTTACTTGGCATCCTAGCAAGGGCAAGCTGACTAACTGGAATGGATCCATTTGCAAGGATATGATCAGTTACAACCAAAGCATTTGATGTTTGTTGTTGACTCCTGATTCTAATTACGTTTTGCATCATCAACCTTTTAAAGCAACATTGACTAGTGTTGACAATTAAAAACATGCGTTAGTTTGTGTTTCACTAGCTTTAGCAAAAAGAAAAATTCTCACTCCTTCATACATTAACAAATAAATCGAACCCAAATATCTACCTGCGTTCTCTAAATTTGGGCATTTCGTCCAATACATCCACTACAAAATGCAAAATATTCAATGGCTCTTTGTTGGATTTCAACATCTACATAACTTATATAACCAAGCAGGATAGGTAAGAAAAGTATAATACTCACTAACTGAATATAGAGCAGATTTGTTGTAGTAATTCTGGGTCTGAAGGATGGTTGTACATTAAGACTTTGACAAATGTTGACAGAAGAATTCTAAGAGTACTTGTTCTGAACAGAATAATTCTTTGATGAGTTATAAACATGACAACAACAATCCATGAACAAAGTGGAACTGTTATAAGCTTACATTATATCAATAAGGTATGAATAACAAAAGTCCAATATATCCCAGAAGTCCAATAGAATACTAATAAGCCAGGAATATCAATAAGCCAAGTCTAATAATGTCCTGGAAAAAGAGTTTGATTACTTGGTCAGAGATGAATACTAGAAAATTAAGAATATCATAAGTCCAATAATGTCCTAGAAGCCCAATAGAATACCAATAAGCTAGGAATATCAATAAGACATGAATACCAGAAGTCCAATAATATCCTGACCGGGAAAAAGAGTTCAATCCCTTGGTCGTGAGGATGATAACAAGAAAAGCAAGAATACCACAGGTCCAATGATAACTAGAAAATCAAGAATATCATAAGTCCAATAATGTCTTAGAAGTCCAATAGAATACCAATAAGCTAGGAATATCAATAAGATAGGAATACCAGAAATCCAATAATGTCCTTGGAAAAAGAATACCAAGAATACCATGTGACTGTCATAAATACCAAAAGTCATATCCATCCCGACCAGGGTCGAGAGAGTAATAAAGAAAAGACCGAGAATACCTCGAGAATACCATGAATACCAAAAGTGCCAGAATACCATGAATACCAAAGTACAATGAATACCAAGAATACCTCAGGAGGATAATAATAAGAAAAAGAAGATCCAAGATACCACAAGATTGCCATGAATATAAAAAATTCTTTTTTATCCAAGCAAGAAACTTAATCCTTCGGTCAAGAGAGTAAATAAGAAAACTATAAATACTAAAAGTCGTATCCATCCTAACCGAAGTCGAGAGGGTTATAAGAAAAAGACTAAGAATAACCCGAGAATATAATCAATACCAGAAGTGTCAGAATACCATGAATACTAAAATACCAAGAATACCTCAAAGAGGAAAATAATAAGAAGATCCAACATACCATAAGAATGTCATGAACACCATGAATATCAGAAATACCTTCGTCGATCCGTCATGACCAAGGAGATCAGTCAGGAGGGTAATAAGGAAAAGACCAAGCCCGAGAATACCATGAATACTAGAAGTGTGACCGGGGGAGGACTAAGAGCATCATAGTCAACTTTGAATACCAAATAATTATAGCACCAAGCTTTGTTTTTCCATTAATAGCATTTGAGAAGATAAATTGCATGAAGAGAAAAAGAGGATTGGTGTGATAGTTAAACTAATTAAGAAAACTTTACTAAGAAAATAAATAAAATGATAGAAATAAATAAACCTAAAAAGACTCATTATAATGAAGATACACAAAGAATTGATAATTTGTTTTAAATAAATCAAAATCACATCCTCTAATTCATGCCTCAACTATATGTAAATGCATTATCATTTAAGATTTCAAGGGATCATAGCCTTATTTGCATATCATCTAGTTGAAATGTGCATATAAATTTGCAAATGGGAATTCTCATATCATAAAGGGAGAGCAAATTGATATTGAAAACCAACCTTGAAAGAATGGAACCATAAACAACTTGTAGGGTGAGATGAACAGTAACTTATTGGATGTCCCAGAACCAAAGCATTTTTCTTAGATCATCCAAAGCAAATAGATAAAGGAATGAAAAAAAAACTTCAAAGATCAAAACATTAGATACCAACATCAACAGAAGCATCCTACTCTTTAAACTTCAAAGAAAAAAGAACATTCTCATGTCATTCGTTGTGAAAACTAAACGGACGAAGAAGAAAGAATGGGATTAGATAACGAATCACACCTTGTCAAATTTCAAGAGAAGGAGAAGAACATTCGCCGATCATCCACATATAAGCAAATGGAAACAAGAATCCATACCCTGAATGAAAAGAGCATTTTGTCATTATCAATCTTAGTAGGTATTTACAAGTGGACAGTTTATTAGTTAACTGATATGTCCAAAATAAAATACTTATTTTCAAAAGCTTTGAAATTCTTCTAGCATCTAATCCAGTGACAGTGCAAATTAGATGCCTCCACCTATAACAAATGATTGGTTACATAATAAAAAATAAAAATTATTAAAAACAATATGAAATTACAGAAAATCTACAAGTGATGATTATAACTTTGATTGAGCTACTTTCCGTATTCTTATTTTGAAGCTTGTCAAGATTTTGCCAGATATATTTTCTAGAATCTCTAGGTGAACACTTGATAGAACCAAAGAATAATATTCTTTAAGGTGATAGGTGACAAAAGCAGGGTACTTTCATGTAGTTATATATTAATGTCAACGACAATTCAATATGAGAACCTATAATTATGGATTGCAGTAGATTTGGAAGTAAAATGCCTAAAATAATTTGTGGTAAATTACTACTAAAATGAAACTGAATGAATCATGGAATCAATTATAAAAATGCAGATTTCTATTTGGCTTCTTTAGAGATTTAGGGGAAAGTCAATTAGTTGGTCATTTAAAATGCATACCTTTGCATAGACCTTTATGCCTGAGAGGGCTCTTTTTCTGACCTCACTTGAGTCATCTTGAGAAGCTAAGATAAGTGATCTGTGAACATAAGTTTCCTTCCTTTCCAACTTGAAACAGGAGTAATCTACTGATTGTCTTGGTTGCGGTTTCACAAATTGGGAACTATTTTCACACACAAAAATAAATGAATGACGTCGAATTGCATAGCAAAAATGTTACATATACCAATGTTAAGATCTATACCTTTTCATCCTTCAAGGCATCTTTGAGAGTATCTATAAAAGGTTGAAAGACTTCGTTGCAGTGTGGATGAATTGTGCAAAGAGATGGAAGACAATGTTAGAAAAGATCCATGTTTGAAAGAGTGATACAATCTTTTGATACGATATTCCTACAGAGAACATGAATGTTTGAAAGAGATACAAGTTACGATTAATAATACTACATATTGTAGAATAGAGCACTTTACAAAATTAGTTCATAATAAACCAAAGAAAAAATATATTACAAGGAGCACAACAATCCCTACTTGGGCTTCACCATAAATTTACTTTGTGCTGCGGAAGTTACTCTCACAACTGTCACTACTTGGGCTTGTTGATTATTAATTGTGATACCGAAAAAATGAGCACATTGTTTATCCACCTACAACAACATTCAAAAGAATAAAATACAAGGTACAAAAGATGAATACTTTTCCATTAAAGGATGTCCAAGGGGAAGCGGTATAATTGTGATGGTTCCATTTAGTGCTTCTTCAAGGACATAGATAAAATTGTAGTTTTGATAGAAACTCTGAGTTTGCTAATTACAAGAAGAAAATAGTATAATAATTGGTTCCCACAGTTATAACATTGTTTGATTGTCACTTGAAAAGAGCAGCAAACATTGTGTTAAATGTTCAGTGATGATTTCATATAGCAAACTTTGAAAATACAAACATCAACATTAGAGGTTGAAAATGATTTTTTTTTCTGTAAGGTTAAATTTTAGAATGGAGCTCAAAAATGGCCTGAAAAAAAAAACTAAATAAGAGGCAAAAACATATTCTCATGTTTTAAGCCATCATCAAATGGTTTTCCTTGATTTCATAACTCAGTTGTTCTAGCAACTGAATGAAAGATAATTGGATCGAAACATTAACTTAATAAAAAAGCTAAGAAAAATTACCTTAATTAGTTTTTGAAGATTAAGCCGAGCAATAGCATCTTGATGTTCAAGCCTTGCAACTAGCAATGTCATCAAAAAATTGGTAGCCATAGCTGAATTTTCCCGGAGTGATTTCATGGATATTTATTTGCTTATTCAGGGTTAGAAACTAAGACATCATGAGAAGTAAAGACTAGGGAAAAAATTCCATTCTCTTACATAATTATCTTCAGAAAAGGCTCCAAAATTGAGCACGATGTATTGCTTTGGAGAGTTGTGGAAGTAATTTGCCAAATTTTGAATTGATTCCTTCTTCAGTAGTACTTGTTCTACTTTCCTCTGTTCATTATCAGACTGCAATTAAGTCTAAAGCAATACTGGCCCAAGCATCATCCTCCAAAAGGTTCAAGTACACATCCAATCCTCCATGAGCTCGTAGCTGCTACCTTGAGTTTCGAGAAGCATGAGCCATATCACATAGCAGAGGCAATGCATATTGTTTGAGTGGTGAATCTGAAGTGATAAAATTCATCAAGTGTGGAATAATTCCATTTTCTGGAGCTTGTTCCTGCCTCCTCTTATATGATCATGCAAAGGTTGAATAATGCATTGAGGACCTTCCAAAGATGAGCAAATTAGCCACAGCGTGTAATGAATCTTGTACCAAAGAGAACAAAGAAACAAAGAAAAAAAACTGAAGATTACACACACTTCATTGTCTATCTGTGAGATGAGATCCTTCAGAAAGCTCAAGAATTTAGAATCAACTACTTGATTGTATCAGCACGCTGAAGGCTTTCTAAGCAATTTGGATCATGGACAAATGTTTGATGCACTTGAGGATCTACACTTTAAAATAGGCATCAAATTATATTTTATTTAACATTTCAACCATGAACAGATGGCATGCTAACAAGCGATGTGGTTTATATGCACATGAAAAAAAATACACTGGAAAAAAACTAGTATGTAAATATATATCCATATAGAACCCTTGAAACCACATGATTCTTTCTACTGAACAAAAAACATCTTCAACTCCATGATTGTCACACTTTGCCTCAGGACATGCAACTAGCGAGCGATTGTGCGAGCGACTGTGATGGCGTCTCTGTCACGCCAATTGTGGAAGCCACCTCCGGCAAACCGATCAATGGCATTGATAAACGGTGGACCGAAGAGAACACAAGAACACTGAAAGCCAACAACAAAGTTTGTTCGCCCACAAGACCCAAGCTAAAGAGTCGGCTACTGGTAGGAGGCAGGGGAAGCAAGCGTCAACACGAATATATGAAAAGACACGATCTTATGTGGTTGTAAAGAACATGCTCTTACAGGAAGCCTTAAAGCCAAATAAAGGCAACCAAAATTTAGCTAAAAGTAGACCCAATTTTGTTATAAACATGATAGAAGATTGTTATTTTCCCAAGCTTAGGCATTATGAAAAGACAGGTAAATTTTATAACCAACAGTAAATTAAATCTTAAGCAAGTAAACACCAATTTTAACAAAAAAAATCAATAGCTACATTTGTCTATAATGCAGATAAAAACCCACCTGATGATACGTGTAATTTTTTATACTGGTTATTGTTGTTGCAGTTTAGATACATCATCTGCCAAAACATTAATTGATTACATGGTACAAGTTTTACATGTAATTTTGGTCAATCGTGATTGTGTTAAGTTTCAGAATTAGTCATGACTCTTCAATATAATTTCTATAGAATCCTCATCAAAAGCAGGTAGAGTTTCAATTTCAATATTCTGCCGGTGATTTCACTGTTCAATACAATAGTTATTAGAAATTAAGATATCAAGGTGTATACTTAGAAAAAGAAGATATGATGAGAATAGAAGAAATGAACCAAATCAACTACTAAATCATTGCATGCAAGAATAAGAATTTCTAACCTTTGACAATAGAAGAGAATACGGATGATCAGAAAAAAAAATTAAGCAATAAATAATAATTTGAAGGCGATTGGGCGGTCGGCAAGAGAGGGGTGAATTGCCCCTAAAAAATAAAACACTATCTTTTGTTCTTTCTAAACAATGATGGAGGTTAGTTCAAAAAAAAACATTAATAGATTAATAACAAAACAGAAAAGAAAGAGGCGAACGGAATTATTTGGTTTGCAATCAGGATGGTTGCTAATCAAAGGAAAAATGAAGCGCAATTCTCCTGAATAACTCCTTCGGGTGGAGAAGCCTCTTACATGGTGAAAAGCCCAGAAAAACAGAGAACTAGAAAGAAATTCGTTTGCGGTGATTGATGAAATTTATAGCCCCGTTCAACTCTATCTGAATGCTGACGTGGCATAATAGGGGCGCCCGAGTGCTTGAGGGCGTCTGACACGTGGCTTGCTTGTTATCTGCTTCGTAACGTTCGCAAATGGCTCTGTTGTAGACAAACCTTGATCTCGGGCGCATGTATGCATAGGGGCGCCCGGGTACTCGAGTGCCCTAAAGCATAGGGGTGCCCGAGTATAGGGGCACCCGGATTGATTTTCGTCAGCTCCTTGCTGACCAACCCTCCGACGGGTTTTGTTGGGAGATTTTGAGCCTTCTGGAGTCGGGCTCACCCGAACCCTCCTCCGGCCTTCTCCTCGAACGAGCTTCCCCCTGGCTTCGCTCGGATGTCGCGTATCCTTCTCGCTCCAACGGCGTACTCTTCCGCAGAACTCCGCGTCCCTCGGATACACCGAACCCGTCGGCTCCCTTCCCGTGTCATCCTTCTCGACAACTACTACGCCTTTCGCTTGACATCCTGCGCTCTTAAGCTCCTACACACTTAGACACAGGGATCAAAACATAACATGACTTACTTGACTCTGTTGACCATATCAAAACCAACTTGGGATACTTACAATCTCCCATTTTTTGATGTGCATCAACCCGAGTTAAGTTAGAATAAACAAGCATAAAAGAAAAGAATAAATGACAATGTAAGCACCAAAAAAAAAAAATTGAAATTAAGCTTACCCCTTAACTTCATCCTATTTCTCCCCCTTTGATCACATCAAAACTTCAAAACATGTTAAGGGACATAACAACACTTATAAAAAAACAAATTTTCAAGACTTTTTTAGTACATTTCTAACATAATAATTGGTTTCCAGAAAGTCCAATTTATCAAATTTTGGTCGAAAATAAATTTTTAAAATGTAAAGTCTAATTTTAGAAAAAATAATTTTCAAAAATTTATTTTTATTCAATTTAAAATTTTGATAGACTTATCTCTAGAAAATTGTTAAAGTGAAATTAATTTTCTAACTTTATGAAAAATAATTTTGAAATCCGATATTGATAATTTTGAAAAATAATCTTAAAATTTGATTTTGACATCAAATAAATTTTAAAATTTTATTCAAGACTTAGAAGATAATCTACAGATCCTGAAAATTTGAATTCGATGAAATTAATTTTTAAAATATTTTTTAAATTTAAAAATACATTTTCAAACAAAAAATCATAACAAATCCGTTTATCTATTAAAAATTCCGAAAAAAAATTGTACTTAAAACAAAGCAAATTCTATCAATAAAAAATATTAAACTAATTTTTCTACAACAGTTATCTTAAAAAGAATTTAACAAAATTACTGCTAAAGCATTTAAATAAAAAATGACAAATAACTAATAATATCTAACGGTTCAATACAGATTTTTGGTATCCAATATAAATTCTTTCCTACAGGATCAATCAAAAATCTAGATGGAATGTAAGTCCTAAGAACTCTTACAATTTGACCCTTGTGAAATTTAAAATACCAATTAGGTTTTCCGTAATTTTAACTTTAGAATATTGAGAGCAATTTGAACAATTGTTACTATGATACAACGACCAATTTTGCAGTCAAAGAAAAGTGAATCAGATACATCTTAAGTTATTGAAGATGCACAATTTATCAAAGAATATCAACTCATCAACAAGTGATGTAGCGGTAATTCCTTTTTTTTAAAGAATACCCTAAATTAAATAGATAGTGACAATGTAAATAATGATCTGAATGGGCTATTGAGTGAACTAAATTATTATATTAAGTCTGATAAAAGTCAATATGGGAACTTTAAAGAAAATTCACCAAAGAGTACGAGGAGCGAGCAACAATTGTTATATCAAAAGAACTGCTTGATGTTGGCTTATCATAGCTTGGGGAAGGAAGGTTCCATCCCCTCGCCGTTTACAATTGACCTTACTCTTCCTACAAATGCTTAGAAAATAGCTTATGGATTACTATGATAAGGATCATTTAAGACGTGAACCATCAGTTGAGAGTGCTTCCTTTGGCTTATTGACTCTAATCATAACTAAATAACAGAAAATACTGTTAAGTATGCATCATATTGGAGCTAGTAGACACAAATTTAACAGTGACCATTCTGATGACTTCTTATTGATAATAAATAATAAAATAAAAAACTCATACAAGTTAACTATTTCATGCATATGCTATATTAAGGGTAAAGCATCAAAAAAACAGAAATATCATTCAAATCTAGATTGATTAAGATGACCCTTTTAGCATTCATCACTTATATACATCAAATTTTGTTGGGGAATGAAACAATTAAAATGTCAGTTTATGAATCATTAGTGGTTAAAACACCATAAAATTCACTTCTGCAACAAATTAACAACAAAAGACTCTTATACTACAATAGAAACATCCTTTTTAAAAGCCTCTGCATAAGTTGCTCATCCTTCAGCAAGTGTTCTGCAGTGAGAGAATGCATTGGTTTGCTTAAGACACTGCAAGAATTGTGTGGGCTAAATTGATTCTTAGTTTGTTAAAATTCAAGTAGTGACCAAGTTAAATGATCCAATTAAACAAATTTCACTAAATAAATAGGCAAAGCATATATCAAATATTTTTATGTCCTATATGTAAATTTTTTTTGGACCCTGTTGGTCATTAGGGTTCATGTTTGGTATTATTTTTCAAATCTAGAGTGTTCAGTATTCATAACACAATTGTAGCAGATATTATAAATAAACATTGGATTCATTAATCAATGGGCTTTATTTTGTAAAGGATTCATTATTCGGAATTGCAAGGGAAAAATAGAAGAATTAAAGCAATGAAATCATCGAACCCTTTTTGCAATTCTAATCAGTAAACTTTATAAAAAAAGGCCTAGAAATGACATACCTTTAAGTCAAACTTTTCAGCTTCGTCCATCAACTTAAAGCAAAACTCAAGCATGTTGGTAGATGACTAGAACAATCATATTCAAAAAAGTTTGTGTCCTGAAAAAGATTGCATAAAGAACGATAGGCAGCAAATTGAAAATAAATGGATTAATAATAGTTCGTTGGATGGTAAATCCAATGAAAACAAGCTTCCTGGATACAACAAAAATGTAATACTCATGATCCCAATCTTCCTTTAATTTCCTCTAAACTCATTTTGCAATCGAAGAAATTAAAAACCAAATCAAAAATAGGTGTTAGCAAAAAAAAATAACCCCGAAGGATTTACTGAATAATTTTTCCACATTATTTTTTTTTCGTACTTTTAAATCTAATTCCATGTAAAAGAAAACAAGAGGTCTTTAATTCAAAAAAAAAACAAATAGAATTGGAGTCAATAAAATCCTTCAATTGTCCCACGCCCATCTATTGTTTTCACACACGACTTTGCAATATCACTTTTCTTACTATGGAGCTAAAAAGATATTAAATCAAATTGAAATCCATTAGTTGGATATGAAAATCACATTACAAATAATAGCAGTGCTCACCAATGCTTAGGCAAGATTCTTCCCACTAAGCATGCTAGCACAAAACAGCCTTATGATTGAGCTATTAGAGTGCCCAATAAAATGTCATATCAAGCAACAAAACCTAGAAACCTACATAATGACCAATGAGTTATATCTATTGCAATCATTTTATGTTGACAAAAATAGTTATGGCTTGACATGCAGACACAAATACAAACCTAAATGACAGATGTGTAAATCAAAGATGAATAAAATATGTGTCATATAGCTTTGGATGAAATATTAATTCTGTCATGTGAGGTTGATCAATTCATGTGAACAACCTAGTCATGTTGTTTATGGTCAAGTAGAATCAAGACTTCTAGGTTTTAAGAGACTAAAGGCAACAAGGGTGGAAAAAGATATAAATCATACCATTTAGAATTCAAGAAAAAAGAAGAGGCTTCTCACATCATATAGTAAAAAGGAAATCAAAATTCACCCTTCAACCTTCAAAGAAGGATGAAATGAAGTTCGAGAAGGAATTATCAACCAAGGATTAACTAGATAGATGATAAAGAAGCAAAGTACTGTGTGTGGGGCTGTGGATAGAATACAAATACATTGACAACATCTTTAAGTGAGGGATAAACAAGTATACCTTAGCCTAAAAGAAATGGGAGAAGCATTCTTACAACATCCAAAGGGGAGAGAATAGACACCAACATCCGACCTTCAAACCTAAAAAGAACCAAAAGAAGAATGAAGAAGCTTGTTGATAACAACTTTTAGCTAGAAAGATCAAATCATACCTTCTTGAGTTTCAACAACCAAGAGCACCATTGTAAGTCATTCATAAAGGAGCATACATATAGTACACATATATTGTAGTCCAACCTTTGAAACTTCAAAAAAAAAACTCACGATGAACATTTCATGGAAACATACTAATTATAGCATTTCAAATGATTGGAGGGGAAAAAGAAACAAAATCAAATGACCTTCTAGAGTAGCAACAAGACATTATCTTTCAATCTTGAGCAACCTGGAACAATTTTAGAACTCAAAAACAAAAAGTTCTCTAAAGACTTCACATAGTCGAAATATCAACAAAAGAATATAAAGCAAAAACTAAAAGTGGAAGAAAACAAAAGGGCAAAAGACGCAACATAACATATGTTATAAATTTACAAGAGTTGATATCATGGGTTGAAGAGAGTACACAGTGATTTGATAATGTTAAGGGCATGGATCCAATATAGTGCCAAACTTATTAACATAAAGTTAAGAAAGGCTTGGTTCTTTAAGTTATCATTGATGAAACATTTATCATATTGGACATACACTTTCTTATATCATGCGCTTTCACATCATACGGTTGATCGATCAATTCTATGTTGTAACCAATAATTCCATTTCTTTTTAGTTATATGTATATCTTACTCTTGCCTGATTGAATTAAGATCAATCAAATCTTCTATTGTTCTTGGTAAAAAGATTAGAGCATATGGTCCATTCATGCACTCCTTATCAAAACTCATGTGTAAAAAAAAAACGAATTAGAAAGCATGGTTATTATACAGATAATAACAAACTATTGACAATGAGAATGTAATACCTTTTTCTTTTGAGCATAATTCTCTTTCCATGTTCCACTTTGGAAAGCATCTTTAAATGGTACATATCAACCTATCAAAAAGTATTAGATTATAAGCAACCCGGTGAATGCATCTTATTCAATTTCAAAGCCTTGAACCTTCAAAAATATAAGCAATTGAAAAATTAAAAAACCATAGAGTTCAAGTGAAGAATGTAAGAAATATAGCATTATCCCAATCTCCAGAATGGAAGTCACTGGAGCAAATAACCCGATCATAATCCGGAAACCAATAAGATCATCAAGATCAGAATCATCATAGAGAATGCTCAAGCTTTATCAAAAGCTTTTAACCCAACACTGTATAAATTGTCTTGATTATCTACAAAACTTATATATTTGGAAGAAGAAAAGTCCTAAGCAATATGTCCTATCAGTTCATGCAATTGAATCAACAAAATCACATTTAGAAAAATGAAAGAAAATAATTAGCGACAAAAGGTAGAAAAAACTGCATATGGAACAAAAAAATCATGATTGAACTCAAACACCTGTCTAGTATTTACCATTTTGATTCCTTGGTAAAAATCAAGTAACAAATGATACTCAAAAATAGAGAATGTAGCCGTGATCCTCCGCTCTTTACTTGAGCATTCAAGACCTGACATACACCAAAAACATTCAATTACAAAGAAAGATATTGACAATAGAATGGAATTTTCACATGGAAGCCAACAAAGGGATTAT